>CM056057.1:177715740-177972195 GCA_029574335.1 Rana kukunoris
GAGTATGGGGTACATTGTACCCCTACCCATTCACCTGCAAATACAAAGTGTAAACACAAATATAAACACACAGGGTATTGAAATATTTTATTAGTTGGCCGCCGGGGGGGGGTGTGTATGATCGCTTTTATAAAAGCGCGCCCCCCTCCGGCGGGCTTCTGTGGGGGGGTGGGTGCCGCCGTCTGGTTCTCTTCCGCCGCCGGGGGGGCGCTTTGATAAAAGCGCCCACCACCGGCGGGCTTCTTTCGACGTCTTCGGCGGCGGGGGGGGTCTTCTCCCACTCTCCGGGGTCTTCTCCCGCTCTCCGGGGGTCTTCTCCCGCTCTCCGGGGGTCTTCTCCCACTCTCCGGGGGTCTTCTCCGCTCTCCGGGGGTCTTCTTCTTCTTCAGGACTCTGCCGCCGCTATCTTCGTGTGTTAGCTCAATTACTAGCGGCGGCGGCCCCCTCTTCTGCGACGTCGGCGTCTTCTTCTTCTTCTTCTTCTGCTGTCCAGATGTTGACGTACGCATCCTTCCGCTGTTATGCCGGGCGCGCGGCTCGCAGCGAAATATATAGGCCTGTCTTGTGACGTCGCAGTTCCCATCATGCTCCGGTAGGTACCACGTGCTACCTACCCACGTGATACCTACCGGAGCATGATGGGACTGCGACGTCACAAGACAGGCCTATATATTTCGCTGCGCAGCCGCGCGCCCGGCATAACAGCGGAAGAAGGATGCGTCGCGGTCAACATCTGGACAGCAATGAAGAAGAAGAAAGACGCGACGTCGCAGAGGAGGGGGCCGCCGCCGCTAGTAATTGGAGCTAACACCACGAAGATTAGCGGCGGCGAGTCCTGAAGAAGAAGAAGACCCCCGGAGAGCGGGAGAAGACCCCCGGGAGAGAGGGGGAAGACCCCGGAGAGCGGGAGAAGACCCCCGGAGAGCGCGGAGAAGACCCGGGAGAGTGGGGGAGACAAGACCCCGGAGAGTGGGAGAAGACCCCGGAGGGGAGAGCGGGATGAAGACCCCCCGGAGGAGTGGGAGAAGACCCCCCGCCGCCGAAGACGTCGAAAGAAGCCCGCCGGGTGGTGGGCGCTTTTATCAAGCGCCCCCCGGCGGCGGAAAGAGAAGAGAACAGAAGACGGCGGCACCCACCACCCCCACAGAAGCCCGCCGGAGGGGGGCGCTTTTATAAAAAGCGATCATACACACCCCCCCCCGGCGGCCAACTAATAAAATATTTCAATACCCTGTGTGTTTTATTTGTTTTACACTTTGTATTTGCAGGTGAATGGGTAGGGGTACAATGTACCCCATACTCATTCACTTAGGGTGGGGGGCACGGTATCTGGGGGCCCCCTTATTAAAGGGGGCTTCCAGATTCCGAATAAGCCTCACGCCCCGATACCCCGACAACCAACGGCCAGGGGTTGTCAAGAAAGGGGCCCTGTCCTCATCAACATGGGGACAGGGTGCTCTGGGGTGGGGGGCCGCAGTGCGCCCCTGCCCCAGAGACACCTGACCCCCCCCATGTTGAGGGCATGCTGCCCGTACGGCTCAGGAGGGGGGGGCGCTCGCTCGCCCCCACTCCCTTCCTGAGCCCGGACCCGACCGCCGTGCTTTGGATACGGGTTGTTATGGATTGTGGGGGGACCCCCACGCCTGTTTTTTCGGCGTTAGGGGGCTCCTTACAACCCATAACCGACCTAAGGGCCTTATGCTCCTGAGGGGGGAACCCATGCCGGATTTTTCTTTAAAAATCCGGCGGGGGATTTCTCGTTCAGGATTTCATAACAAACTCCGCCCACGTGTAGAATTGGTCGGGGAATCCGCGTCGGATCACCGTCGCTTCTATGAGCGCTCGCTGGAATGTACTTTTGACTTTTTTCCAGCGACAGTGCGAGATGTCGGGCAGCAGCCAGTCGCCGGAGATTCAGCGCGATGCTGGGCGTGATGAAATACAATTTCTCGGACGGCAGGCACTGTAATATGAAAGCTCCCAGAGGGCCCAGATGACAACCTTTTTGCTTCTAAAAATGTTATTAAACATTTTATATTTTCCCCAGGTTTGTTATTTTTTTTTCTTTCATTTCTTTTTTTAAAGTGTTATTTTGTGCGTGAAGTCGAGAGAGAGGAGGCTGGACTTGCAAATCACCATTCCTTCTCCATGCCCCCGGTGGCAAATGGTGGGTGTGAGGGGGGACCCTCCCACTCACCCACCTGCTACACTTGGGAGCCCTGTAGGTCCTTCGCCTCCCTTTATTTTAGGAGACCTCATGGCCAAGTGCGTTCGTGTGCGTGCAAGTGTGGTGTTTTTTTTTGGGGGGGGGGGGTGGGCGTACTAAGCACAGGTGTACCTTGCATAGCACACCCACCGGGAGCCGGGCTGACACCACCAAACTCAATTCACATGTAGCCGAGACCGGGATCCGAACCTTGGCTGCAGAGGTAAGAGGTAAACGGCTTCTCAGCGCAGTGCCATTCACGTTGAGCCACCGCAGCTCCTACCCATGTTATTTTTTTTTAGATTTTTGGTAGTTATTTTTTATTAAAGGGCCCAGAGCTCCCAAGGCAACCCCCTTTTTTATTATATTATATATATATATCTATATATATCTATATATATATATATATAGATATATATATATATATAGATATATATATAGATAGATATTTTAATTTATTTTTCATTAAAGGGCCCAGAGGTTTATTTTTATTAAAGGGCCCAGTGGTCCCCAGGGCCCCCGGATGGCTACCACCCTTTTTAATATATATTTTTCTATATGTATTTTTTAGTAAAGGAACCCCCCGCTTATCAAATTGCGGCAGCCCCCCCCCCCTTCTCAATATCAGGCGGCAGCACCCCCCCCCCTGTTCTCTGCTCCAGGGGGGGGGTGAAGCTGTGTAAGGGGCCCCATAATTCCTGATGGCGGCCCTAATTGCCCCCCCCCCCCATGGTACGAAATTTCAAGGAATTTTTCACTTTTATTGTTGCACTTTAACCACTTCCATACCGCGCCTATTCTGGCACTTCTCTCCTTCATGTAACAATTATATTTTCTTCCTTGAAAATTACTCAGGACCCCCAAACATTATATATATTTTATTAAACAAACACCCTAGGGAATAAAGTGGCGGCCATTTTTTCGGACACATTTCCAACAGTATTTGCGCCAAAAATTTTCCAAACGTTTTTTTTTTTTTTTTTTGGCTTTCAAAAAAAAAACTGTTTCATGAATGACAAAATAAGAAAGCAGTAAAGCTAGCCCAATTTTTAGGGATAAGGTAAAAGATGATGTTACACCGAGTAAATAGATACCTAACTAGTCACGCTTTCATATTGCGCACACTCATGGAATGGCGCTATTGTTATTAAAAATCTCCATAGGCACTTGACTTTTTTTCTCAGGTTACCACTTTTGTTACAGAAGGTCTGGCTAAAATTATTGCTCTCACTCTAAGGCCCCTTTCACTTGAGGCGTTTTTATGCGGTACAGCGCTAAAAAGCGCTCTACCGCATGAAAAATCATGCCCTGTAGGCAATGTGAAAGCCCGAAGGCTCACACTGAAGCGGTGCGCTAGCAGGAACGCTCCAAAAGTTTAGCCGCATCTACCGCGGTATAGGAGCGGTGGTTACCGCTCCTATAGCGCGCCTCCCATTGGAAACAATGGGAAACCGCGGCAATAGCGCGGTTACCGCCCGCACGCGGGCGGTATTAACCCTTTTTCGGGAGGGGGGTTAAAACCTCAACCGCTAGCGCGCCCGAAGCGAATATGCTAAAACGGTTAGCGGCGCTACAAATAGCGCGGCTATACCTCACGCGCTCACGCCTCAATGTGAAAGGGGCCTAACGCACGCTATGATACCTCACATGTGGGGTTTGAAGGATGTTTACATATGTGGGTGGGACTTGCATGCGTGTTCGCTTCTGAGTGCGAGCTACTAGGGACAGGAGCATTTAAATTCCTTTTTTATTTTATTTTTTAACTTAATTTTATTTTTGCCTTGTTTGTCCCTTTTTTTTTTATTTTTCACTTTTTTTTTAAGGGCCATTTCACACTGGTGCGTTTTTGCCGCGTTTTCGCGCTAAAAATAGCGCTTAAAACGCCCCCCATGCACCCCCCTTGAAATGAATTAAAAACGCTTAAAACGCGGTAAAATCGCGGGTGTTTTGCCGCGATTTTTCGCGGAAAAAACACCAAGATTTTACCGCTTTTAACGCGTTTTTTCCGTTTTTATTATTTCAATGGAGGGGGGCATGGGGGGCGTTTTAATAGCGCTATTTTTAGCGCAAAAATGCGGCAAAAACGCACCAGTGTGAAATGGCCCTTACAAGGAATGTAAGGAATTGTAATAGGACTAGTGTGTGACAGGTCCTCTTTATAGAGAAAGGCGGGGTCAATTAGACCCCACATCTGTCCTCCAGGCTGGAAAGCATGGAATTGGTAAAAAAAAAAAAAATCTCATGCTTTCAGCTGCGATCATGTTCGTTCAGCACAGTAGTGTAGTGTGCAGCATGTTCACCTAGCAGCAAAAGGGTTGCTGGTTCGAATCCCGCCTGTGACACTATCTGCCTGGAGTTTGCATGTTCTCCCTGTGCGGGTTTCCTCCCACAATCTAAAAACATGCTGTAAATTGGATCCTGTCTAAATAAGCCCTAATATGCAGTAGGATATTTAGGTTTTGTGCTGCCCTAGGCCTGACCAAATTTTGGCACCCCCTAATAGAAAAATGACCCACCCTTCCTGTCAAGGCCACACCCTGTTTTTTTATGACCCACCCAGGAATTTTCAGGGGACACACACAAGTTCTGTGGGGGGGGGGGGGGGGGCCCTTAATTTGCCTAGTTTTTCGATCACTTCCTGTTTGGCTATGGGGCAGGAAGTGAAGGCCAATCTCCCCAAACGGACAGGGATAATACAAAATAAACTGACAGAGCTTCTAACCCCCCCCCCCCAACTCTATCCAAAATGAAAGAAATCCAAAAAAATAAAAGTGATGATTATAGTTCCAGTTTAACCCCAAATTTCAGATCATTTTATTGAGAGGCTTAAGAAAATATAACCATGCCAATAGGCCAGGATCCAGCGTTGCTAATATGTATGAATGTGTGTTAGGGACCCCACAAACACCACCCAATGTTAAATCAACTATTTTCTTGTTTGTTTTGGGGATGCCTGCACCCCTGATAGGGTAAAGACACCTCACAAATGTTGTCACTTTCTACTTAATTCATTCACTTCCTGCCACACAGCCAAACAGGAAGTGAGGGAAACACCTGAGTAATGTTTTGTTGGGGACACACAGATCAATATAAATAGTTTCCCATTTTGGAAATTGCATTTTGCTGTGTACACCCCAAATTAGTAGGAATCTTGGACTTTGGGGTCCATTTACTAAAGGCAAATCCACTTTGCACTACAAGTGGACAAGCAAGGAAGAAAATCTAAAACTTGGCGGGATTGGAAGTAAAAACCATCAGTGCTTCCCTTCTGATTTTCATTGCCTACGCTTCTACTGCAGAGCGGCTTTGCCTTTACTAAACCCAAAATAACTAATCATTTGGGGTGTACACTGCAGTGCAATTTGCTTAATGGTGACACTAGTTAGATTGACCTGTGTCCCGAAGAAAAGACCATTGGTAGGGTTTTAACCTCACTTCCTGTTCAGCTGTGTGACAGGAAGTGAAGCCAATTTTAGGAAAAGGGACACAAAGCCCAACCTAAAAACACTAGCAGGGGTTCTAACACTCAATTGGCTTCCCTCAAACAACCCACAATTAGAATAGGATTGTCTTGTGCTAGTTTCAAGCACAGCGCTGTAAATCAGCACTTCAAGCCTGTCCACCAATGCCTTGAAGGAAGAGGTTGTGTCTTTGAAGCAGCTCCTGTGAAGAACCAGACCCTGGAGGAGAGGGGAGGCTATGGCCTCATCAAGCCCAGGTCAGGGGCTTGCTCCTGGGCAGGGGAGTCCACCTCCCGCCCGGTACCTCCAAGGACTGTGGATCTCCCTAGTTTTGGGGATCTAAACAAAGAAGAAAAGCAGTTTTTGATGGCCCAGTCTAAGCTGGTGGATTGGACTCTTCCCCAGCATGGGGAAGATGACCAGGGAGTGCTGAGAAGGCGCAGCAAGATCAAGGTATTGATTCAGAAGGCTGCACAGGCTCTCCACTCCAGGATGTCAGTGCTGGCCAGTTTGAGGAACAGAAGAGATCGGGTCAGCAGCTCAAAGAGATTTGAGTTTAAGGAAGCGATAGATCTGATGAAAGAACAGAATGGCCAGCTATGGAGTCTTACCATGGGTCTTTGTTCCAGGGGAACTGCGGAGAAGACCTTTCTCCTTCCAATCAAGAAGGAGCTCCAGCGTGCCTTTGAAGAGAGTAAACAGGTTGCAAGGAGAAGCAAGTCTACATCAGTAGCTGAGAGGTTTGAGGATTCTCTGTCAGTGGAGCCTCGGACCTCAGGGACCACTTTGGTGAGTACCGCTGAGGACGCCCAAGCACCTGCTGGGCCCCAGTCTGCAAAGAAAGGGGGTGCAACATCAAGTGGGGGGTTGTCCTATGAAGCGGGAAGTACCTGTATGAGTGAGAGAGGTTTTAATCCTGTGGTGAGACTCTCCCGTCTTCCTCGTGGTTCCTTTGCCGCTGAGATGAGTGTATCTGGTTCCCAGCAAGATCCGGGTGATAAACCTGCTCCTGGAAGCGGGGGTGCTTCTGCCTCTGTGAACCCAGCAAGTAGCCTACAGCAGGGTCAGCCGGCCGTTGTGGTGGCGACCGCTGCGGGTTTACAGGGTGAGGGGCAGGCACTTACCATGGATCCAGTTGAGATGGACTATGTGTCACCTAATATGGAAGAAGCCATAGCTAGGACAGTAATGGCTGCCGAGGGAGAAGGCACGCCACGCCATGTGGAGCTTCCTGCCTCTAGACAACCAATCAGCAGTGACTTAGAGGGCGTTCTCACTGTGCTGGAATCTCCCGTGATTGGGCCGGAGCCGCGACCGGAAGTGACGTCAGTGCGTGACCCGGAACCGGAAGTGATGTCAGCGGGTGACCGGAACCGGAAGTGACGTCAGCGGGTGAACCGGAAGTGGCCGCGGTGACACCCGGAGCTCCGTTTCCCGGCCAGATCCGGCCCTCGGTTTTGGTACAGACTACCCAAGGACTTGTGAGTACCCCCCTGTCTGTGGGTTTTCCTCCTGAGCAGGCTCAGGCTTGGGGTGATCACCCTGCGGGACATTTAGAAGAGGAGTGCCCAGCAATGGATTTTATTAGGGGTCTAGAGGGTTCCCAGTCTGCAGCTGTGACAGAAGTTCATGTGAGCTCCTATGGAGCCTGTGAAGAAATGGAGGACTCTAGTTTTTATATGGATGATGATGATACTTTACTGGCTCAGGTACAAGAAGCTTTTAAGAAGACAGGTCCCCCTCTTGTCTCTTTGGTACCAGGGGGGAGGGTAGTAAGTCAAGAGGTATCTGCCCAGGTTGCGCCAATGGATGTCCCAAGTGGGGCTGATCCATTTGGTGCACCTCAGCCTGGGAGAGTCATCACAGCCTCCCAGGAGGAAAATTTACTTAAAGCTTTGAGAGAGGGAAGGTCTTATGCCCAAGTAGCTGGGGCAAGTGCTCCCTTGGATCATATCTACAGTAAGTTCGGTGCCCGTAACTTTAGGGTCCCCCCTGCGCAGCAACAGCAGGGTGAGGGGGCATGGTCCAGGGGAGTCGGTGGTTTAGAGCGTAGAAGGAGAAATGTTATTCAATTGAGATATGTTGGTGAGGGTCGGTGCCCATCTCGAGTGGAGGCCATTGATATGGTCCTCTCCTTGGGAGTAAGGGCGTCTGACCTTTTTGCGGTCATTCATCCTGGGAGTTCCGTAGAGTTTGATTTTAGTTTTGTTGCAGTTGTTGTTATGGAAATGTTTTTACTTAATTATGATTTGGTTAAAGGACAGGACCCATGGTCCAAGTTTCGTTTGACCCCCCTGACTAGGCAGGAGGAGGTCAAAAATGTGACCATTTTGGTACGCAATGAATCTCTTCCTTCGGAAGACATTGCGACCTGGTTGAACCGCCATGGCCAGCTGCAGGGCCCCCTTTGGAAGAAGGTGGATGAAAGGGGGATCTGGACAGGGGCCTGGGGGGCTAAAATTAGATTGAGGAGACAGGGAAATAGCATGGCTCACATCCCCGGGAGTGCCTTCATTGGGAGAGATAGAATCTTGGTTTTTTATCCTGGTCAACCTAAAAGATGTTTTAAGTGTGGGTCCCCCACTCACTTGAGCGCTGGTTGTACTGTGGTGAAGTGCACGCGCTGTGGTGAGAGGGGTCACCTGGCGGATGGGTGTGCCCGTATCAGATGTAACTTATGTAACAAGCTTGGTCACCCTTTTAGCCGTTGTCCGCAGGCTTTTAGGGGCAATGTGTCAGAGGAATCTGGGGTGTCGGAGGTTTCTACCTCGGACACTGATTCTGAGATGGAGGGGGGGTGGGGAGGGCTTGGCTACGGATGTTTTTAAATCTGGTGGCCGAGCTGCCCCTATGCCCCAGAGGCAAGGTCCTGCTGGGAGGAGGGCGGGGGCGAGTACAGCTGCCCCTGACCCTCCAGGTCAAAGTGGTGTGTCGGGTGGAGGTGGGGTTTTTCTTGAGTATCCCAGTTTTTTGGATTCCTCTACCTTGGATACTGATTCCGAGGTGGAGGGGGGTGAGGAGGGCTTGGCGACGAAGGTCTCTGCTTTTAAGGAGGGTAGAATGTCAAGTGGTAGGGGGCCCCCCCTTTGTTTGGGTTCATTTGATGATATCCCTCCTTCCCTTCCCCTTCCTGTTGCCCCTTCCTCTTGTCCTTGTCCTGTCTCCCCCCCACTTTCCTCCTGTGCTGTTCCGTTTCCCCCTCCCCCAGTGGTTTCCCATGTTTTAAGTGATGCAGTAGCTCAGGAGGATATGGAAGTGTCCCTCAGGTCACAAAAAAGACCTAAGGTTGTGTCTAGTGAGGAGCCCTCAGAGGGTATGAGTGGTGCTGGCCCAGCGGCCGATGGTGCTGGTCGGGTAGTGCTTAGGAAGAGTAAGAAGAAAAAGAAAAAAGCAAAAAAAGGGGGAGTGAGCGATGTAGGAGGGGGTGTTGAGCCCCGTTTTGAGCAGGATGAGGGTGTGGACGCTGGTCAACATAGTGGGATTTTGTCTTCAGAGTCTGATGATGTGTAGTTTTGTCGGTATAATTGACTAACTATGACCTGGTGCAGTGGCCAGATATGGCAGAGACTGTAGGTTTCTACGGTGGTGCCTATAGGCTTGCGCAGGTAGTTGGTTAAACCGTGTAAGGGATGTTATGTATAATATTTTTCTTTTGTCTTTTATGTTTTGTAAATTTCATGGAAAAGTATTGTAGTTGATGTGTTTTTTTGTACATGCAAAAGTTTGTAAGTGATGTGAGATTTTGCTGTTTTCTTTTTTCCCCTGTTTATTTTGTAAACCTGGTATCTAAGGTCGTGTCTAATAAATCAAAAATTTCCACCAATACACCACCCCCCCCCCCCCCTCCAACAGGCCATGTTTGCAGCTTTTCCTACATCTTGCACATGTGCTTTAAAAAGTCAGTCTGGACATCAGTTCTAGGAAACAATACTTACCGCTTTGTCCTTCCTTTTCTGGTGACTAAACATTTCATGCATACACACCAGGAAAGAGCTTAGAGACAAATCACACTTGATGGTTTAGGCCCAAACTATTTCAGCTGCAGCGGTTGAAATCCATAGCATGAAAAAAATATCACAAAACAAACTTCAAAATTTGAAAGTAATTTTATTGGTCCACAAAACAAGGAAAGCAAAACAAAAAATTACAAATAAACACACCAAAAAATATATAAAAACACCTAAAAACAAAAAAGACCAACGTTTATTTCACAGTCATTGGAAAATAAATCATGCTTTTGAAATAACAGGATAGACCCACAGGATTAAAACATTAGTCATTAACATCTTGAGAAACATTTAGCAAAATTATGTAGCAGACAAAACATCAAAAAATACAAAACTTGCTCCAAAACATCTCTGTTTCGCTCCGCCATTACTTCCAGCCAGCAAATCTGCCCCCTCTGAGGGCAGCTGACACGTGCAGTATCCACGCTTTTTATAACATGTGTGCTAATGAACCAATTGGAAACACATGAAGAAATGTCAGCCTCTAGTTTGTGTGCACTTGTAACTGCTTACACCTGTTAAGGATGTCCTTAAATTACTAAGCCAAAAAAACAGCTTTCTGAGCATGCTCAGAAAGATGCAAGTCATTTTCAGGCTCAGAAACCAGCTTCTTTTTCTAAGTGTTCGAGCATGCCCAGTTCACTCGAAATGCAGTACCAGAATCAAATCTGCAATGGCGGATGAAAGCATTAGAGGTGTTTAATTTTTTTTGGTCCCCCTGAAGTGATGCTTTACAAGCTGAACGGGAGGTCTTATAGAATTTTTACGTAACAAACCTAAATAATAATAATTTAAACGCCCCTGTCCCTAGTAGCTCGCAGTCAGAAGCGAACAAGCAGCATTTTTATTGTTTCCGGTTACCAGTTTAGATTTACAGATGAGGTCTAGTGCTAAAAATATTCCTCTTGCTGTTACGCATGCTATGATACCTCACATGTGTGGTTTGAAGGATGTTTCCATATGTGGGCGGGCCTTAAATGTGTAAGCCCCGCCCACATATTGAACCCCCGTTCAAACCCCACATGTGAGGTATCATAGCGTACCTTAGAGCAAGAGCAATACTTTTAGCACTAGACCTCCTCTGTAAATCTAAACTGGTAACCTGAAACACATAAAAAAGCGTTGCCTATGGGTATTTTCAAGTACTGAAGTTTGGCCCCATTCCATGAGTGTGTGCAATATTAAAGTGTAACATGTTGGGTATCTATTTACTCGGTGTAACATCATCTTTCACATTATGGCCATAAATTGGGCTAACTTTAGTGTATTCTTAATTTGTAACCACTTGAGCCCCAGAGCATATTACTGGTCACTGACGGGGCCAGTTTTTGCATTTCAACACTGCGTCATTTTGACTGACAATTGCGTGGTTGTGCGACGTGGCCCCCAAACAAATTTGGCGTCCTCATCCCCCCCCCCAAAAAAATGTTTTTTTTTTTTTTTTGTTGGTGGTATTTGATCACCTCTGCGTTTTTTCTTATTTTTGCTTGAACCCAAAAATATAGCGACAATTTGGTAAATAAAAAGACATCTTTTTTACTGTTTGCTATAATAAATCTCCCCCAAAATATATTCAAAAAATGTTTGCCCTCAGTTTAGGCCGATAAGTATTCTTCGACATATTTTTGGTTGCAAAAAATCACAATAAGCGTTTGATTGGTTTGGGCAAAAGTTCTAAGTAGGGGTTGGTCTTATGGGTTTTTTTTGGAATAATTTTTTGTTTTACTAGTAATGGTGGCTATCATTGTTTTTTCTGGCTACTGCGACATTGTGGCGGACACATTTTTGTGAGATTTGGCATTTTTCTAGCGAGCAATGGTATAGAAATGCATTGCTTACTATAAAAATGACACTGGCAGGGAAGGGGTTAACACTAGGGGCGCGGAAGGGGTTGAATATGTTACCTGGGTGTGTTCTAACTGTAAAGGGGGTGGGACTGTGTAGGGGAAATGACAGATCGCTGTTCATACATTGTAGGGACAGACGAGCAGGCATTCCCCCCCCCCCCTGACAGGACCGGGATAAAGGGGAACTCCACCCCAAATTTAAAAAAAAAACGGCGTGGGGGTCCCCCTTCAGGTGCACAACAGGCTCTTAGATTTGATCTGGAACATAAGGGGTTAAACCCACGCCAAAAAACGGCGTGGGGTTCCCCCTCAGATCCAGACCAAACCCTTCTCCCAGGCACGCAGTCTGGCCGGACAGGAATGGGGGTGGGGACGAGCGAGCGCCCCCCCCCCTCCTGAGCCGTACCAGACCACATGCCCTCGACATGGGGGAGTGTGTGCTGTGGGGGAGGGGGGCACTGCCCCCCCACCCCAAAGCACTCTTGTCCCCATGTCGATAGGGACAAGAGCCTCTTCCCGACAACCCTGGCCGTTGGTTGTCGGGGTATGCGGGCGGGGGGCTTATCAGAATCTGAGAGCCCCCTATAATAAGGGGGCCCCCAGATTCTGGCCCCCCACCCTATGTGAATGAGTATGGGGTACATCGTACACCTACCCATTCACCGGGTGGAAAAGTGTAAACACAAATAAAACCACACAGAAAAAAATAATTTATTAGTCAGCTCTGGGGGTCTTCTGCCGGGACCCCCCACCACCAGCCCATTGGGTCCCGGGCTTCGCCGTTTTCTGCCGGGGGGGACACCCACCGATGCTCTCCGCCATGTCCAGCCAGGCCCCCACCCCAAAATAAGCTCTTTAACATCCGGGGGGGGCCGGCCGAAAAAAGCAGAGAACGGGGGGCGGAGCCCCTCGGTCTTCCAGACGTTTTCTGCGGGGGGGGCTCCAGCCCCGCACCGGTCTTCGCCACCGCCTTCCGCCGGGGGGGGACACCCACCGATGCTCTCGGCCATATTCGGCCAGGCCCCCTACCCCAAATTAAGCTCTTTCACATCCGGGGGGGCGGCGGAAATGGCGGAGAACAACGGGGGCGAAACCCCTCCTCGGTCTCAGTGCAGCTCCACCCACTGGCAGTAGTTCCGGCTCCTCCCACAGAGCTCATTCTGCTTCCTGCTGGAGAGGAGAGAAGACCTGTCTTCCAGAGCTCCTGTGTTCCAGCCTACCAGGACCAGCCTCCAGCCCCCAGCCCCCTGCCCCGGAAGAGGGGTGGGATGGCCTCCCTCAGCCCCGGAGGTGGACCGGCTTCCGGCCTCCGGAGGAGTCAACAGCACCTGCCCTCCAGCCAGACCACCGCCACCACCATCAGCAGGGAGGACCGTCTCTTCCTGGAGACCCAGGTGGGTCTCTCAGACTGGACAGCCCCTCAGCCAGGTGAGAATGAAGCAAGAACCAGGAGGAGGCGGGATAAAATCAAATCCCTGCTGGTGAGGATATCTCAGGCCTGCGTGGAAAAGATGACTACTCTCGCAGGCCTGAGGGAAAAGAGGGACAGGTGCTCCAGTAATAAAAGATCTGAATTCAAGGGGGCCATCACCACCCTAGGACTAGAAGTAAAAGAAATATGGGAATACCTGGGGGGCTTTTGCCAACGTGGGGCTGGAGAGGCGAACTTCCTAGAGGAGCTCCGGAGGACCCTCCAGCAGGCCAACCGGGAAGGGAGCCAGGCAGCGAGGAGGAGCGGGCGGTCTAAGAAGGGGTCCCAACCCCCCAAACAGCCAGGAGAGTCAGGGGAGCCTGGGTGCAGTGGGGGGGGGGCGAGTGCCGGTGGTGCAGGGCCCAGTATGGCCATAAAACCTGGGGAGGGTTCCCGGGAGCCGATCCCTCGGTCCGTGGAAGGGACTGGGGGGTTGGCGAAGTCCGGGGAGTCCAGTGATCCAGGAGGTCGCCGGGCCCAGGTGCCGCCGGCGGTACCCCCCCGCCATCTTCAGGTCAGCATACCCAGGCTCCCCCAGGATGGTCGCACTGCCACAGCTGAAGCCCGCCATGTGTCGGCTTCCATGACCCCTCAGCTTGCAGAGGAGCGGGAGGATCTGGCCATGGAAAGGCCAGGGACTGCTCCTGCGGCTGCTATGTCATCGGGAGAGAGGCAGACACATGGTGGAGGCATTGTGCTGCGGTCATCTGGAGGGTAAACAGCTTGTGTGCAGTGTGGCCAAGATGGCGCCGGCTGTTGGGGGTGGAGTAGACCGGGACCCGGAAGTGACCGCCCAAGAACCGGAAGTGCCCCAGCCGGAACCGGAAGTGCCCCAGCCGGAACCGGAAGTGACCAGACCGAAACCGGAAGTGACCATACCGAAACCGGAAGTGCCCGTCCCGCGACCGGAAGTGCCCCCCCGCGAGTTTGCGGTGGTCGGTGGGGGCTCAGGGGACCTGGGGGATGAGAGGCCGGGGGTACAGGGGTGCCCAGCCCCGGACGCTGCAGCAGGCACCTCCAGGCACCCCCGGCAGGAGATGGACAGAGACGTTGAGGACGGTAAATTGGACGGTAAGCTGCCACCCCCCCAGGTCCCCATGGACACTGCCACAGGCCCCGAGGGGCTCCCTGCAGCACAGGCGGGGGGGGGGGAAAGTCAGGTGGGACCCCTCCCAGTGGACTGTATAGCATACGATTATATCCGGCAGTTGGAGGGGTCCCAGGGGGGCTCCCCCCCAGTACAGGTGGAGTCCCAAGGGGCTGGTGTGGTCGCGGAGGGGTCTGGGTGGGGGAGTTTGGTGGGGGTGGTACCCCCCTCTGCTGTGGTCCCGGGGGGGGGGGAGCCTGTAGTCAGGCCAAAGGTGGTGGGTCAGGGTGGTCAGGGTATATCAGCGGGGGTGGGTGCAACACCACCGGCAGGGATGGGGGCCCCCCCGTCCCCCCCCACTTCTGGGGGTGCTGAGGGGGGTGCCCCACTTCCGGAGAACATCTTTCGGGGGTCTCCGGAGGCCAACTTATTGTCTGCCCTAAGGGGGGGTCGCTCTTTCGCCCAGGTGTTGGGCTCTCGTGCCCCTCTGGACCACCTGTACAGCCGGTTTGGCGCCCAGAATTTCCGCGCCCCCCCTGCTGACCAGGAGAGGACGCAGGGGTCGGCGTGGACGAGGGGTACAGGTGGTCCAGAGAGGAGGCGTAGGAATGTTGTCCAGCTTCGGTACGAGGGTCCGGACCCCTGCCCCGCTCGAGGTGAGGTGGTGGGCCTGGTACTCTCCTTGGGTTTTGGGGTGGATGACCTTTTTGCTGTCATCCATCCCACCAACACACGGGAGTTTGATATAAGTTTTGTCACTCCCGTGTGTATGGAACGCTTTATCACCGGCTTTGGGTTGGTGAGGGGCGTTGACCCTTGGAAGAGGTACAGGCTCATTCCCATCTCCAGGCAGGAGGAGGTTAAGAACATCACCATCCTGGTGAGGAATGAGTCGCTCCCTCCGGAGGACATTGCCACCTGGCTCGGGAGGTACGGGCAGTTGCAGACCCCCCTGAGGAAGAACCTTGATGAGCGCGGGGTCTGGACCGGGGCTTGGTTGACCAGGATCCGGCTCAAGAGGGAGGGCAACAGTGTTGCCCACCTCCCTGGCAGCGCCTTTCTAGGCAGAGACCGGATCCTGGCGTTCTACCCGGGACAGCCCCGTCGTTGCTTCAAGTGCGGCAGCCCGACCCACATGAGCTCGGACTGCACGGTGGTCAGATGTGGCCGGTGCCACGAGTTTGGCCACCAGTCCGAGTCATGTGGGAAGATATGCTGCAACTTGTGTGGTGAGATGGGGCACCCATTTAGCAGGTGTCCCAAAGCATATCGGGGTTCTTCCTCAGGGGGGGGACCTCCCGGGCCGGGAGCGGCCGAAGCCCCCCCGGCGAGTGATGGCCGGGGGGGTGGGGATCCTGGAGCCCCTAGTACTACTCCGGAGGGACCAACAGGCCCATTGCCTCAAAGAAGGCGGAGCAGGCGTGGGCGTGGGGCTCCCCCCCCGGGGGACACGGGCTCGGTTGGCCAGGAGGCTCCCGATCCTCCGGAGGGCGGAGCCGGTGGGGAGGAGTCGGGGAGGCCTGGGGGTCCCGGGCCTGAGGGTCCGGGGCCAGGGCCTTCCTCTCCTAATGTTGCAGGGCCGATCCCCATCCCCCTTCCCTTTCCCCCTCCTCACCATTGCCCCTCCCCTCCACCTGGCCCTCCATCTGTTTCCCCATGCCCTCCTCCCTCATCTTCCCCTCCTCGTACCCCCCCCCTCGTCCCCCCCCTCCCAAGTCCCGTCCCCCCCCTTCCCCTTCTTCTTCCCGTCCAGCTAAGTCTGGTCCCCCCCCTGTCCTCTCCCCTGTCTCTGGCCCCCCTCCTGCCTCTTCCATTCCCCCCCCTTCTGGACCCAGAGTCTCCTCTGGCCCTGTGGCCATGGAGATGGAAGCTGCTCGAGCCTCATCCAAGAGGGAAATCTCGAGCAGCGGGTCCGAGGAGGGGGGTGGTGTAGTCATCTCGGAGAGGTGGCAGGAGTGGGAGCAGGTGAGACGCAAAAAGAAGAAGGGGAAGGCTGCCAGATCTGGGGGCGGGAAGTCCCCAGTGAAGGGTGGGGTTCCCCCAGGGGCACGAAGTGGGGTGTCCCTGGGGAACCCGTTTGGTATCTTCTCCTCCTCCTCGGGCTCAGAGGAGGAGGAAGTGTAGATATGTAAATATGTTTTTGTGTTTGTAGTATGAAGGAGAACATGACCACTTTCAATCATTCTGATGGCGGTACCCTCTCCAATACGGCTTGCGACCATTAATGTCGCAAGTATTCGTTCTGCGGGAGCTCGTTTTATGGCCTTCGATTTTCTCAGCCGTGTTGAAGCTGACATTTTGTTTTTGCAGGAGACCTGGCTGGCATCTGTGGCAGAGATGCATCTAGCAAAGAGGGAGTGGAGATGTGGGCCCTCCCTCTGGTCTCTTGCGGCCGAGCCCTGCAGTGGGGTTGCGGTCCTTTTTAAGACTGGTCCGGTGGCTTGCCGGCGAGTGATTGAAGTGGAGATCGGTAGATGTCTGGTGGTGGACGCTGTCGTGAGGGGGCAATTCCTCCGGCTCATAAATTTTTATGGGCCTCAAACTAGGAGGGAGAGGAGGAGCCTCCTTACGGCGGTTAAGCCTTATCTTTTTACGTCCCAGCAGGTGATTTTTGGTGGCGATTTCAATATGATCACTAGGCCCAAAGACCGGGCAGGTGCCGCCAACCCTCTGGGATATGATAGTATTTTTTTGAATAACGTAGTGAGGGAGGCCAGGTTGGTGGATGTGCACGTTCGTCACCTCCCCAACCTCACTGGTTTCACATTTTCCCGAGGTAGTAGTAAGAGTAGATTAGATAGGTTTTTTTTAAAGGAGGACTCTGTCTGCTCGGCTCCTGAGCTGCAGTCGGTAGAGTTCTCCGATCACTGTATGGTATCTGTGGCCCTGAATGTCGCTGACACTCCTCAGAAAGGGAGGGGTTTGTGGCGCCTGAATGGGTCGCTACTGGAGGATCCTGAGGTTAGGGAAGCCTATGAGGTTTTCTTCCTGGGCCAGACCTCGCTCCTTGAGGGCAACTGCTCCCGCCTTGAGTGGTGGGAAGTAGTTAAAAAGAGGTCTGGCGACTTTTTCCGGGAAATCTCTGGGTACAGGGCAGCTTCCAAGTACCAGGCTTACCAGAGACTACGCAGGCAGCTTGACCGCCTGGTGTCCTCTGGGGGCTCTCAGGAACAGATATCCGGTCTGAAGGCGCAGATGAAGGAGTGTCAGTACGACCGTCTCGCCTCCCTGGTTTTTGAGAGGGATTATGGGAAGTTTATCTCTCCTGATCCCTACAGGAGCTGTGGTGAGGTGGCGAGGTCGAAGGTCGTACATGGCCTGAAGGATGCCTCAGGATCTCTGGTCCGGTCCAGATCGGGGATCCTGGGTGTCGTCAGAGACCACTTTTCGGACCTCCTGAAGAAGCGGCCTCTAGACATGGAGAAAGTCAGGGAATTCCTTGATGAGACCCCGCTGGAAGTGGGGTCTGACCTTCCTGACTCTCTGACAGAAGAGATCTCGGTAGCTGAAGTTGAGCAGGCTATTAGCTCTTTAGCTTCTAAAAAGTCACCTGGGCCCGATGGGCTCACGGCCGAGTTCTACAAAACCTTTAAGAGCCTCTTGGCTCCTCATCTGAGGGACGTGTTTAGTGAATGTTTGGCCTATGGCCTGCTGCCTCCCTCAATGAGAAGGTCAGCTCTGATCCTACTGTCAAAGGGGAAAGATCCGTCTGTGGTGGAGAATTGGCGTCCGATCGCCCTTCTTACCACAGATAGGAAGATACTGGCAAAGATCTTGTTTACACGTCTGTCTGCTTTGGCGGGCAGGATGCTGTCTCCCTCTCAGCACTGCACAATTCCTGGCCGGGGCACTTTTAGTGCCGTCCTGAGCGTCCGGGAGGCTGTGGAAAGGTGCAGGGCTGATGGCAGCGAGCGGTATCTGCTTGCATTGGATCAGGCTAAGGCGTTTGATCGGGTGAACCACGAGTACCTTTGGCTGCTTCTGAGGAGATACGGTCTGCCTGATCAATTCGTTGATTGGCTGCAGGTATTGTATAGGGGAGCTGAGAGCTTCCCTCTTGTCAACGGTTGGGTGGGCCGGGCCTTTGCCGTGGACTCTGGCGTCCGGCAGGGGTGCCCGCTGAGCCCCCTCCTGTACATCTTTGCGGTCGACCCCTTCGTAAGGAGGCTAGACTGCGGGCGTCTGGGGGGGGTTCCGGTGGGACCTGTCGGGGGTCCGGTTTCGGCGGTGAGGGTTGTGGCCTATGCGGACGACGTCTCGGTGGTGGTATCTGGTCGTGAGGAGGCCCATTATGTGGAGTCCCAGATCGGGTGCTACTCTGAGGCGTCAGGCTCGCTGGTCAATTGGGACAAGAGTGAAGTTTTCTGGTTGGGGAAGGAGGGGGAGCAGTTCCCCCTTCCGGACGTGTTCCCCACGCCCGTACCAGAGATTCGAGTTCTTGGCATTCATTTCGGCCCGGGTGATTATCCCAAGCTAAACTGGGAGCGCAGGCTGGTGAGTGCCACTCGGAAGGTGAAGGCCTGGAAAGGTTGGAAACTTTCCCTGAGGGAAAGGGTAAGCTTGGTCAAGACGTACTTATTGCCTGAGTTTCTCTTTGTAAGCTATGTGTGTCTTTTGCCAGCATCTCTCTATGCTCGGGTCTATGGTCTGTTCTTCCTGCTGTTGTGGGGAAGCAGACTGAACCTGATCAAGAGGGAGGTCACATACCGCCAGCGACGGCAAGGTGGGTTGGACATGGTCAACCCGGTGGTGTTCTTTGTCACCATCTTTGTTAAATACAATTTGCAGTCCATATTTGTGGACGAGCCTTCCTGGTGGGAGTGTTCATGCAAGGACTGGCTCTTGCTGTTCTTGAGGCAGTGGGGGGAGGGGGGGAGGCCCGGCGATCTGAGGAGATCGCATGGGTATCTCCCTTCCTATGTCCCCCTGGCATTAAAGGTACTGAGGCAGTGGCGGATAACTGCCCTGGAGGTGGGCTCTTTGGGTCGGCGGGAGCTGTACCTGAGGGTCATGGCCTCGGACATTTTGAAGCCCCTGTCTTTGAGGGACTGCCCTGAGAGGGTCCTCACGGAGGGGCTAGCCCTCTTGAATTCTTCTAGAATTCCAAGTAAGTTTTGGGATCTCGCATGGAGGTCGTTCCATGGACGACTCTATGTCCGTGCGAATCTCAAATACAGGAACCTGGGGGACAGGGACTGCCCCCGTCAGGAATGTGGTGGGACATTGGAGACCATGGACCATTTTCTGGTCCAATGTCCCTTCAACATGGAGGTTCTTACGAAGGTAGGGGGTGCCATTGGCTACCCCCGCCTTCCGGCCCTGACCTATGCTGAGCGAGTGTATGGTGATTTTGGGGTCCGCAGGGGATTTGAGTTATCGTCACTTTATTTAGTCAGCCTAGTTGTGCTTTATTACACTTGGCACGCTCGGTGTTTGGTGTCCACTAGGGACAAAATCCTGCCTGTGCATGAGGTGGTGGGCGGTATCTTTCGGGAGTTGGTGAAGGTGCGGGATCTGGAAAGGAGCAGGGTCGGGCCTGAGAGGTGTGCCCATTTATGGAGGGGGTTCCTCTTCCAGCCCCCTTAGGTCACGGCTCTGCCCCTCTCCATGGGTAGGGGCATCTATCCTTTTTCACCCCCTTAGATTTTGTTTATGGTATTTTTTTTGAAATAAGGCTACAGACATGTCTGACTATCATGTTCTTGCTCATACGTGGGTTGTAGGTATTTGTTGTTGTGATGGTGGGGTGTGTTGTGGGTTGGCGATGATCTGGACAGTAGTGGTTTCTATGGACTTTAATATCTCCCTACTGTACCAGTGAGCCGTTTTAAGTGGTGTTTTTTTTTGGCAATGATCTGGGCAAGCTTTTCTGATGGACTATAAAGACTTTCTCTTGTACCAGTGAGCCTGTTGTAAATACCTGTTCTGGTGCTATTTTTTTTTTTTTTTTTTTTTTTTTTTTTTTTTTCTTTATAGTTATTTCTTGGTGGGTGGAGGTCGGTGATTTGATGGTTTGTGTTTTATTGTTTGTTTTTGTGTTATTTGGTTTATTTAGTTATTTTGTTTATTTTATATATTTGTTAACCTTTTGGTCGTAGTTTTATAAATAAAAAATTACCCCTCCTCGGTCTTCGCCTTCTGCCGGGGGGGGTACACCTACCCCCCCCCAGTCTTCGCCGCCGCCTTCCGCCGGGGAGAGAGACACCCACCGATGCTCTCCGCCATGTTCGGCCAGGCCCCCTACCCCAAATTAAGCTCTTTCACATCCGGGGGGGCCGGCGGAAATGGCGGAGAACAACGGGCGCGTCGCCACTCCTCGGTCTTCTAGCCGTTTTCTGCCGGGGGGGAAACACCCACCCATGCTCTCCGCCATGCTCGACTGGGCCCCCACCCCAAAATTAAGCTCCTTTACATCTGGGGGGGGGCCGGCTGAAAACAGCGGAGAACAATGGGGGTGTCGCCCCACCTCGGGCTCCTCCGCTTCTGCCTGGCTCCTCCCGAGGCCAGGGCTTCTTTCGCCGTCTTCCGCCAGAGGGCGCCACTCTCCGGCGTTCTCGTGGCTGTCTTCCGCCGCGGGGCACCACCCGCGGGGGCCAGGCCTTCTTCCGCCGCCGCCCCCCTTCGATTTCTTCTGCCTGGACGAGGGTCGCACATCCCATCCAGGACTTGGACGTGGCGGGCTTCTCGTCGCTGTCTTCTGCCGCTGCCCCCTTCACCACGAAGCTCCTGCTTATGAAGGGAGGGCAGCGGGCTTCCGACGTCTTCGACCGGAGCGAGGGTCGTACATCCCACTCCGGATTTCTTCGCCGGCTTCTGCCTGGCTCCTCCTGGGGCCAGGGCTTCTCGTCGCTGTCTTCCGCCGCGGGGTGACACTCGCGGGCTTCTTCTTCCATTCGATGTTGACACGGCGAGGTCCGGCGCTGAAATGCCTTCTGAGCGGCGGGCAGGGACTTATATTGGCATAGGGCGTGGGCGTGGTTATGCCAACATGTGACCTTAACCCATGTGACAGTGATGTCAGGCAGAAGAGGCCCTGGCCCCCGCGGAAGAGCCAGGCAGAAGAGGTTATCGAGAGCCCCCCCCGGCAGAAAACTACAAAGCCCGCCCATAGGCAGGAAGCTTCATGGTGAAGGGGGCCGCGGAAGACGCCTAGAAAACCGGGGTGAGATGTGCGACCCTCCCCCCGGAGAAAACGTCGAAGCCCGCTGCCCTTATCAAACAAGCACGGAGCTTCGTGGTGAAGGGGGCCGCGGCGGAAGACAGCGGCGGCGAAGACCGGGGTGGGTTGACTGAAGACCCCCACATATTGCAGCCATGTCCCCCACATACTGCAGCCATGTCCCCCACATATTGCAGCCATGTCCCCCACATATTGCAGCCATGTTCCCCACATATTGCAGCCATGTCATGGGGACACGTTTAAAAAAAGTATCGGTATCCGGTATTGGCGACTACTTGAAAAAAAGTATCGGTACTTGTACTCGGTCCTAAAAAGGTGGTATCGGGACAACCCTATTGGAGGCATGGCTGCAATATAGGGGGGACATGGCTGCGTATATGGGGGGGACATGGCTGCAATATGTTGGGGACATGGCTGCAATATGTTGGGGACATGGCTGCATTATGTGGGGGACATGGCTGCAATATGTGGGGAACATGGCTGCAATATGTGGGGAACATGGCTGCAATATGTGGGGGACATGGCTGCAGTATGTGGGGGACATGGCTGTATATGGCTGACATGGCTGCAATATGTGGGGGACATGGCTGTATATGGGGACATGGCTGCAATATGTGGGGGACATGGCTGTATATGGAGGACATGGCTGCAATATGTGGGGGACATGGCTGCAATATGTGGGGGACATGGCTGCAATATGTGGGGGACATGGCTGTATATGGAGGACATGGCTGCAATATATGGGGGACATGGCTGCAATATGTGGGGGACATGGCTGCAATATGTGGGGGACATGGCTGCATTTGGGGACACGTTTAAAAAAAGTATCGGTATCCGGTATTGGCGACTACTTGAAAAAAAGTATCGGTACTTGTACTCGGTCCTAAAAAGGTGGTATCGGGACAACCCTATTGGAAACCCCTAGTTTTGGGGTCCCACCGTCACCCCCAAATGTGGGGTTTCTGTGACCTCTGGTCATCAAGCTACAACCCCCAAAGTCGATCCTTGTTTTATTTATTTTTTATTGTTTTTTTTTTTGGGCAAATTGGCCTATCTTGAGAAAGGGGTCTGGAGCTGCAGCTCCAATAGCCCCTATGTTAATCCAGCCCTGGCCCTGATGATTCGTGTTATGGTCGCTGCAAATTTAACACGACATGCCAAGTTGACAGGTGGCACTGCCAGTCAAACTAGGCCATTAAAGTCAATGGGCCACCCTGCAACTGCAAGCCAAATGCTTGGTTCACAAATGCTGCACATTAGCCCCATTATAAGCTGCTGTTTGGAGGAAACTGTAAGAAAAAAAAAAAAAAAGAGGTACTTAACCACTTAACGCCCGCCGCACGCCCTCTGCCTGTAAAATGTAAACACAGGCAGAGGAAGTGATGCAGCACTCATCTCAGCGGTATTTTCAAACCGCCGAGATGAGAGAAGAGGCACAGTAAGTCGCACCAACACTACACTGACACCAGTACACATAGGCACATTTAACCCCTTGCGATCACCCCCACCCCCTGTCACACTGTCACTGAATGCAGTGATCATATATGTATGATCACTGCATTTAGTGTCAGTGTGACAGGCAGTTAGTGTTAGGTTCAGGGTAGCCCCCGTACCCCCCCTAATAAAGTTTTAACCCCTTGATCACCACCCTAGTTAACCCTTTCACTCCCTATTGCCAGTGTCACTAAGCGATAATTTTTCTGATCGCTGTATTAGTGTCACTGTTGCTGCTAGGCAGCTATTTTTATTTTTTATTGCGATTTTTTTTTTTTACTAAAGACATGTGGCTGAATACATTTTGGCCTAAATGTTTGACTAAAATTTAGTTTATTCAATTCTAATAACAAAAAGTAAAAAATATATTTTTTTCAAAAAATGTCGCTCTATTTTTGTTTATAGCGCAAAAAATAAAAATCGCAGAGGCAATCAAATACCATCAAAAGAAAGCTCTATTTGTGGGAAGAAAAGGACGCAAATTTTGTTTGGGAGCCACGCCGCTTTACCGCTTTACCGTCTGTTAAAGTGACGCAGTGCCGAATTGTAAAAACGCCTCTGTACATTTAGCAGCATATTGGTCCGGGTCTTCAGTGGTAAAAAATGTTTGCATAAATTTAGGTGGCAGTAGAGAAAATGTTCCAGTTTTAGAGAACAGCCAATCAAGGAACGCACATTAGGGTTTTTTGGGATAACATGCATTAGCGGTAGCAGAGGTTCTATTTTACATTATGTAATGAGGCTGGAAACTACTTTTATACAGTAAGTATAGCATTTAATGCTGAGGACCTGCCACCTGGTGGGTATAAGTGGCAGTTTATTTTTTTTCCAGTTGTCAAAACATATTCATACTGAATGAAAGAAGTATCAGATATACAGTAATGAGAAAATGTACCTTTATCTGTAGAACACGAGTTGCCATGGAAATTGTTAACTATTTCAACATATCTGAACAAGCAAACAATCACACCACAGCCTGAGATCTCACATGGTCCTCCCCCAACATCATTTAGACAATGCCTACAGATAAAACCAACATACTTGTGTAAAAACAAAAAGAAAATGTGCCATTTTATTCATTTTGTTAACACAATAGATGTACTGTGGAAAAGTAAACACACCCTTAGCCTCAGAAACTAGTATTGCCCCTTTTAGGGGAAATTACTTATTGTAAGTGCTTTTCACAACTGCCCACAGTTTTAAATGATGATATATCACAAAAAGTGAACCTCAGCTTTTCGGAACCCTCCCCCCCTCCGGTGTCACATTTGGCACCCTTCAGGGGGAGGGGGATGCAGATACCTGTATACAGGGCCGATCCTAGGGTCACAGGCGCCTGGGTGCAGAAATATTTATGGCGCCCCTACAAGGGCGTGGTCACCTTACTAACTCCTCCCCCTTTACAAATGTTTCTAAGGCAACGATTCAAACACAGAGATGCTCCCCTAAGGAGTCATTGTTACCCTGGGATCCTCCCATGATCTCTTAACAATAAACAAAATACAGGAAGAGCTGGAGGGGGGTCTCTCTAGTGGACACAGAGAGGGCCTCTGTTAGGGAGTCTGTTTAGAAGAGCCCCCAGACATAATACAGGAGATGGTCAGAGACTTCTAACATGATACAAGAGATGGTCAGAGACTGCAGACATGGTGCAAAAGATCAATGCAGCCTCACCAGTGCCCATCAAATGCAGCCTTATCAGTGCCCATCAAATGCAGCCTTATCCGTGCCCATCAAATGCAGCCTTATCCGTGCCCATCAAATGCAGCCTTATCAGTGCCCACCAAATGCAGCCTTATTAGTGTCCACCAAATGCAGCCTATTAGTGCCCACCACAGAGAGAGAGAGAGAGAGCGAGAGGTGAGGCTGAGAAAGAGAGAGAGAGGTGAGACTGAAAGAGAGAGGGGGTTAAGGGTGAGAGAGAGGGGGGCTCAGAGAGAGAGAGGGGCTCAGAGAAAGAGGGGATCAGAGAGAGGTGGGGCTGAGAGAGAGAGAGGGGCTCAGAGAGAGGATAGTGGACAGAGAGAGGGGGCTGAGAGAAAGGGTAGTGGACAGAGAGGGGCTGAGAGAGAGGGAGGCTCAGAGATGGGGCTGAGAAAGAGGGAGGCTCAGAGATGGGGCTGAGAAAGAGGGGCTAAGAGAGAGGGTAGTGGACAGAGGGAGGGGCTCAGAGAGGGGGCTAAGAGAGAGGGGTGGGGCTGAGAGAGAGGTGGGGATGAGAGAGGGGAGTGGACAGAGAGAAGGGCTAAGAGAGAGAGGGCTCAGAGAGGGAGTAGTGGACAGAGAGGGGGCTGAGAGAGAGAGGGGCTTTAAAGAGAGGGTAGTGGACAGAGAGGGGCTCAGAGAGGGGGCTGAGAGAGAGAGGCGCTCAGCGAGAGGGTAGTTGACAGAGAGAGGGGCTGAGAGAGAGAGGGGCTGAGAGAGAGAGGTGCTCAGAGAGGGGGCTGAGAGAGAGAGAGGGGGCTGAGAGAGAGAGAGGGGGCTGAGAGAGAGAGAGGGGGCTGAGTGAGAGAGAGGGGCTGAGTGAGAGAGAAGGGCTCAGCGAAAGGTTAGTGGACAGAGAGAGGGGCTGAGAGAGAGAGGGGCTGAGTGAGAGAGAGGGGTTCAGCGAGAGGGTAGTGGACAGAGAGAGGGGCTGAGAGAGAGAGAGGGGCTCAGAGAGGGGGCTGAGAGAGAGAGGGGCTCAGAGAGCATAGTGGACAGGGAGGGGCTCAGAGAGAGAGAGGGGCTGAGAGAGAGAGTAGTGGACAGAGAGAGGGGAAGAGAGAGAGGGGGGCTCAGAGAGAGATAAGGCTGAGAGAGAGAGAGAGAGAGAGAGGTGGGGCTGAGAGAGAGAGAGGTGGGGCTGAGAGGGGCTCAGAGAGAGGGGCTGAGAGAGTGAGGGGCTGAGAGAGAGGGGCTCAGCGAGAGGGTAGTGGACAGAGGGATGGGCTGACAGAGAGGGGGGCTCAGAGAGGTGGGCTGAGAGAGAGAGGGGGGCTGAGTGACAGGGGGACTGAGTGAGAGAGGGGGCTGAGTGAGAGAGGGGGCTGAGAGAGAGGGTAGTGAACAGAGAGGGGCACTTGTCACCATGCCTTGTTGCCAGATGCAGCCTGTCACTTGTCACCATGCCTGTCGCCAGATGCAGCTTGTCTTTTGTCACCAGATACAGCCTGTCACTTGTCACCATGACTGTCGCCAGATACAGCCTGTCACTTGTCACCAATGAGTGTCACCAGATACAGCCTGTCACTTGTCACCATGCCTGTCGCCAAATGCAGCCTGTCTTTTGTCACCAGATACAGCCTGTCACTTGTCACCAATGAGTGTCACCAGATGCAGCCTGTCACTTGTCACCATGCCTGTTGCCAGATGCAGCATGTCATCATGCCTGTCAGCAGATGCAGCCTGTCACTTGTCACCATGCCTGTTGCCAGATGCAGCCTGTCACTTGTCACCAATGAGTGTCACCAGATGCAGCCTGTCACTTGTCACCATGCCTGTCGCCAGATGCAGCCTGTCACTTGTCACCATGCCTGTCGCCAGATACAGCCTGTCACTTGTCACCAATGAGTGTCACCAGATACAGCCTGTCACTTGTCACCATGCCTGTTGCCAGATACAGCCTGTCACTTGTCACCAATGAGTGTCACCAGATACAGCCTGTCACTTGTCACCAATGAGTGCCACCAGATACAGCCTGTCGCTTGTCACCAATGAGTGTCACCAGATACAGCCTGTCACTTGTCACCATGCCTGTCGCCAGATACCGCCTGTCACTTGTCACCAATAAGTGTCACCAGATACAGCCTGTCACTTGTCACCATGCCTGTCGCCAGATACCGCCTGTCAATTTTCACCAATGAGTGTCACCAGATACAGCCTGTCACTTGTCACCAGATACAGCCTGTCACTTGTCACCATGCCTGTTGCCAGATACAGCCTGTCACTTGTCACCAATGAATGTCACCAGATACAGCCTGTCACTCATAGCCTGTCTCTCTCTCCCTCCCCTTCAGGCAGTTCCCCCTAGCCCCCCCCCCCCCCAGAATTGCAAAGGGCCAGCCAGACAGCTATTGGGACTACATCTCCCAGAATCCTCTTCTCTTTTTTGTTTTTTCCCTGGCCAATAGGAGGAAAAGGAGGAAGAAACATAATGGGCGGCTGTTCTGGAAACAGCAGCATGGGAAGGAGAGGGAGGGGGGACAGCCTGCAGCTTCTCTCTTTACCCACACACACAGCTGCTCCGATGTCAGGCTGTTCTGCTGCTGCCTACAAAGTATGGACACGATCTAACCTCTTCTGAATCTGAGGCACCTCGAGGGAGAGGAGGCAGGCAGCACAGTTTCTGAATCTGAATCTCGTTCCTCAGACGCTCATCACTCCTAACATTACAGGGAGGAAGTGGGTGGAGCAAGGGAGGAGTAGGAAGTTAAATCCTCCTCTGCAGTGCATTGTGGAGCCGCTCTCTCCTCTCCTGACGTCACTGGTTGCTAGACAAAAAGCGGCTCGTGGCTAGCAACCAGTTTGTGCAGAGAAGCAGGGGATCCTAGTGAGACCCTTGAAGTGGGTCTTCACACTGCAGCCAGGGACATCGGCGCCGGCGATGCAGTGTAAAGATGACACTGCACACTAGATGGAGGAAACAAACGGTGCTCCTCACACTTTGGCGCCTCCCCCCCTCTGGCGCTTGGGTGCAGTGCACCCGTTGCACCCCGCCTGGGATCGGCCCTGCCTGTATAATACAAGTATTTGTACCCACTTCTGGGCATATCTGGGCATAGACTCCCATGGTAATCACGCCCTCCCCCCCCCCCCCCATCCCCTGTTCCCGATGTCTTTTGGGAAACACACAGGTCCCAGGAGACAGCGGGGACCACTGAAGATGCGCAGTGTGGCTCACGCATGCACCGTAGGGAACCGGGAAGTAAAGCCACAATGTTTCACTTCCTGATACCCTCACTGAGGATGGTGGCGGGGGGCAGCCGAGAGCCGAGCGATTGCTCGGCTTCGGCTGCCGACATGGCGGGTACCCTGGACACGTAAGTGTCCATTTATTAAAAGTCAGCAGCTGCAGTATTTGTAGCTGATGGCTTTTAATATTTTTTCATTTCAGGCGGACTGCCGCTTTAACCATTCCTCCATGCAATTGTCCTTCAGTTCCTCAATGTTTGTGGATTTCCTTGCATTCATTTTCCTTTTTAAATCCCCCCACAATATTTCATTGGGATTCAAAACAGGCCAGCCTATAGCCCTCTATTCCTTATTTTCAAGCCATTTCTTTGTGAAGATCCATTTCTGATCTAACTTCACTTTTCAGACAGACAGCCACACATTGGTCTCTAGCACACTTTGATATGATACAGAATTCATATCTGACTTGATGACTCCTGCTCCCTGGACCCTGAAGCAACAAAGTAACCCCAAACCTTAGCATCATTTTAACCCCTTCCTCTGAGCCCAGATTGCCCTAGACCCACCCCAGCCTGTGACTGGACATTAAAGTTCCACTCATTTTTTTTAATCTGCAAGCATTCCCATTCCAATCCACAATACTTTTGTAAATGGGCAAAATGTATATTATTTTTTCTAAATAAAATGTTTTCATTTTTTTCCTGCAGCCCCCTCCTGGTCTGGCCACCTAGGCGATTAGGTCACAAGGCGATTCCCATGGACTCCGGGGATATCCGCGTCATCTACCCAGAAGTCCATGGGAATTGCCTATTACTGTAATTAGCGCTGCGCAGTGACATTACTTTGCAGGCATGAGATCAGGAGGTGCATTCTGGGTTGGCAGCGCATTCGAAATCCCAGATTTGTTTCAGGCTCCAGCGCTCTCTATAGGCAGCCACTGGATTTTCGCTAATGGCAGTGGGAGGGGAGGGGTTACATTTTTACATAGTTAAAAGTCCATCAAGTCCAACCTATGTGTGTGATTATATGTCAGTATTACATTGTATATCTCTGTATTTTGTGGTTGGTAAGATGCTTATCTAATAGTTTCTTGAAACTATTGATGCTCCCCGCTGAAACCACTGCTTGTGGAAGTGAATTCCGCATCCTTGCCACTCTTATGCCACGTACACACGCTCAGAATTTCCGACAACAAATGTTCGATGGGAGCTTTTGGTTAGAAATTCTGACCGTGTATAGGCCCCATCGGACATTTGTTGTTGGAATTTCCGACAACAAAAATTTGAGAGCTGGTTCTCAAATTTTCCAACAACAAAATCCGTTCTCATAATTTCCAATTGTGTGTGGACAATTCTGACACACAAAATTCCATGCATGCTCTGAATCAAGTACGAAGCGCTCGGTCTGGTAAAACCAGTGTTCGTAATGGAGATAGCACATTTTTCACACTGTAACGGACTGAAAAGCACAAGGCTGAAAAGCATAAATCGTCTCTCACCAAGCTTCTACTAACACGACTGGTATTGAACTTCCCTTTACTAGTGCCGTTGTACGTCACCGCGTTCTTGACGTTCGGAATTTCCGTCAACATTTGTGTGACCGTGTGTATGCAAGACAAGTTTGAGCCAACATCCGTCGGAAACAAATCCACGGTTTTGTTGTCGGAATGTCCGATCGTCTGTATCGTCATTATAGTAATGAACCCTCTATGCAGGTTAAGGGTTAAACCGCTTTTCTTCTAATTTTAGTGAATGTCTTTTAAATTCCCATTCCCTTTCACAGAAAAGTTTTGTCCCTACTGTGGGGTCACCAGTACAGTATTTGTCAATTAAAATCATATACCCTCTCAAGTGTCTCATGTCCAGAGAGAATAAGTTCAGTGCTTGTAACCTTTCATCATAACTAAGGTCCTCCAGACCCTTCAGTATAAGGTGACCAGATTTTTTAAATGAAATCCGGGGACATATTTTTTTACTAGTAATGGCGGCAATCAGCGACTCTCTGCCCGTCGCCGCCCGCCTTACAGCCTCTCAAGTCTCACTCTCCGGCCCCCAGGCTACTACTGGGTGGGGTGCGGAGGAAGATTACTCTGCCAGGGAAGGCAAGGAAATAAACAGGCAGGCGGCTGGCCGGGGCTTGAGCCAAGGCAGAAGAACATGTGAGCGGAGCTGAATGGGCATACACCCGAAACTGAAGAAATATTCCCTCCGCTCCGAACAGCATATGATCATCAGAAAAAGGCAGACAATGGAAAAAAATACCCCCCCCCCCCCCCACCCAAGCCAGTAGGAGCGGCAGAATGGAGGTGTGTGATTTAGATTTTTTTTTTTTATTCTGCACTGAATGTATTTTATTTGCTCCAGCCCCTGTTCAAATCCAATCTGGGGAAAAACTGGGGACAGACTTGGCCTGGGGACAGTGTCCTCAATCCGGGGACTGTCCCCTGAAACCGGAGATGTCTGGTCACCCTACTTTATTAGCTTTGTTGCCCTTCTCTGGACTCTCTCCAGTTGAAGCACATCCTTCCTGAGGACTGGTGCCCAGAACTGGATAGCATACTCAAGGTTTCGGCTGGACCAGAGTCTTGTAGAGTAGAAGAATTATAGTTCGATCCCCTTTTTAATGCATGCCAATATTCTGTTTGCTTTGCTTGGAGCAGCCATTCCTTTTCCATTGTAGATTTCCCCAGGGGTTCTTCCCCTATTGAGTAGATTGCATTCGTATTTTTGCCACCCAAATGCATTAAACCTCATTTGCCATATAGTTGCCCACCCATTAGTTCAGGTCTTCTTTCAAGGTTTCCACATCCTGTGAAGAAGTTATTGCTCTGCTTAGCTTAGTACCGTCTGCAAATACAGAGCTTAAGCTGTTTATCCCATCCTCCAGGTCATTTATGAACAAATTAAACAGGATTGGTCCCAGCACAGAACCCTGGGGGACCCCACTTTCGACCCCTGACCATTCCAAGTACTCCCCATTAATCACCACCCTCTAAATCCCGCCCCTGTAGCCAGTTTTCAATCCATGTACTCACTCTATGGTCTATGCCAACGGACCTCAGTTTGCATAGTAAGTGTTTATGGGGAACTGTATTAAATGCCTTTGCAAAATCCAGATACACCGCGTCTACAGGCCTTCCTTTATCTAGATGGCAACTTACCTCCTCTTAGAAGGTTAATATATTGGTTTGGCAAGAACGATCCCTTCATGAATCCATGCTGAATACTGCTGTTGTAATTACTAAAATCTTGTATATAGTCCCTTATCATCCCCTCCAAGAACTTACATACTATTGATATTAGGCTAATTGGTCTGTAATTCCCAGGGCTGTATGATCTTTTTTAAATATTGGTGCTACATTGACTTTTCTCCAATCAGCTGGTACCATTCCAGTCAGTAGACTGTTTGTAAAAATTAGGAACAATGGTTTGGCAATTGACTCCTTAAGGACCCTCGGGAGGCTGTTTTAAAAGGCTAATGCGTAGATATCTCAGTGTTTGAGTAACGTGTCCACGTGTTGGCAGCCAAACCCCGCCCCCTTGGTTGTGGTCTGTATGGATGTGTCAGATGGCTGCAATTTGGATACCGCCTGCAGCACAACATCTCCACCACTAAGAGCTCTAGTAAAGTCCAAGTGGCATCTTAGATTCTTAGATTCTGCACCTCTGCCCTTTTCAGGACTCACCCCACCGCTAAGTGGCCAGACAAGTCTTTCATATCCACTCTATGGCTTTCACCACCATCTATCCAACTGCTACACTAGGTTCTGGCCTGTCACTCCACTCCTGGTGGGAGCAGATTCCTACATAATGACTCTGCAAGATGCTGATACCAGGTCAACTTCAGCTACTTACACTGCTCAAATAAAAAAAAATCCCAGACCTGCACCCATGTATATATTTTATACTTCAATACCGGGCTTTAAAACCCACCTCCGAGGCGCATGCGCGGCAGCTCCCAAGATGGCCGCCGGCTTCTAGAGCTCCACTCCACCACGGCCCTGTAATAGCCACCGGAGCTCTCAGGACGCCCCACCCCCAGCGTTCTCACTGGGACCAACGAGTAGGGGAAGACCCCGGGAACAATCAGATACTATCGGCGCCGGTGAGGAGGAATCTATCGTGGCAAATGGCGGCCCCCCCCGGACCCCTCAGTTATGCCAAGATGGCGGCGGCGGCGCAGCAAGGCCTACATGCGGCGGAGGCTGCGGGAGACACAGGGGACTCTATTGCTGACCAGGACCTGGTCCTGCCGCCATCCCCAGGTACCGACTTCCCCTCCCTGCATCAGGCTGCCCCCTCCCTGCATCAGGCTGCCTCCCCAGCTTCCACAGAATCCCTATTGGGACGACTGAGCGCGGGGCCCCCCTCTACCCCCCTGCTGGATCCCCATACAGGCATGCTGCTGACTGTGGGTGAAACAGCAGAATCCACTCCTGTCCCCACTGACTTTCCTTCCATGATGAAAGCCTTTGCACAGATGCTCTCGAAGAGCTTAGCCCTCAATGCAGCCCAAATCACTTCATCCATTCATGCAGACCTGCAGCAGATTGGAATGAGAATGGACACTATAGAGAAAAATGATGACCAGGCTGTAGTACGCATTAACCAAAACACGGCCAGGCTACAAGAAGTCCAGGATCAATAAGAGACTGCCTTTGCCAAGATCGATGACCTTGAGAATAGATCAAGACGCTATAATTTTAGGATCAGGGGGCTCCCGAATCCGAAAAGGAGGTGCAGGCAGCTGTGAAATCCTTTATTAAAAGTCTCATCCCTGATATAGCGGACCACCGCCTGGAACTGGACAAGGGCGCACAGGGCCCTACAACCTCCTCGTGCGGACAGACTCCCCAGAGACATTATAGTGAAACCGCACTTTTATTCGGTGAAGGAGGAGGTGATGAGGAAATCCAGGCATCCAGGGATCCAGGGATCTCTCCCCATACACTGCTGCAACTATTGATGGAGAGGGAAATCACATATAGATGGTCTTTTCCCCTACGGCTGAACTTCTCCTTCAAGAACAAACACTATGGCTTCTCATCCCTGGCTGAAGGGGAGCGACTGTTGGCGCATCTAGGGACCCTGCCCCAGGACCCCCCTCCTATGCAGACCGGCAGGAGCAACCCGGCTTCTACAAAGAGACCCTTACCTGCAAGCCCTTTGCAGCATACCTGGCTCAAGTAAGGCTACAAACGGTCCAAGGACAATCTACAGACCTGAAGACATCCCCCCTTCTGTCCCTCTTTGGGCTCATTGACTTCTCACTTCCCATGATGTCCGAATTTGGGGGTACTCCACCCGCCACTCCTTATTGGGGGTACCTGTTGATGAAGACTTCCTGCTGACAGCACTTAGACTATTGTCTCCTTTAACGTTTTTCTTTTTTTTTGCAGGTTGCCCAGCTGTGCCTTACTTCCTGGACCGAGGCTGGGGCGGGTGGACTTTGCCCGCTTTGGAATTGGGGAACTTGCGGGGGTAGCGGACCACCTAGAGCGGCCTTACCCCTTTTGGGTGCCGATCAGTTCCCGGTGCGATTTATGGTTAACAGCAATGCAGTGTTCAGTTTTGATATCTTTTTTCCTACCCTTCCAGGGGCCTGGGTCCCGTGGGGGGGGGGATCGGGGGGTACCAGGTGCTCACAGTTTACTAGCAAGTGACATACATGGGGGCGTTCTGCTTGTTCCTTTAGAATATGTTAGGCCCCAGTCTGGGCCTTTAGTACAACGGATGATCTATTTTGGGTGGTTGGGCTGTGGTGGACCCAGTGCTCCTCATTCTAGGGCCGGGAGCGCTTATCGTGCTCTTCGGCTCTGTTACGGAGTCCCTGTCTCTAGGGAACTCCGGTCCTCTCAGGATTGAGGGTAGGGATGGATAGCCCATCTCGACCCTGGGGTGGGGTGGTGGGGTTAGGGGACCCCAGGGTTTATGGTTTATGTCTTATAGTTTTTTCATTGTTGTTTCAGTCATTTTGTTCAGTTTATCAATTTGTAACCGGTCTCTCTTTCTTCCCTTCTTCTTTCACACCTGTCCTGCCTGCTCCTCATGCTACTTCCTATCTGAGTCTCATCAGGGCCTTCGGTCGTCGCAGGGCCTCGCCTCCCAGGACCCGAGCTTCTGCTGTGTCTGCTCCTCAGGCTGTGTGGCGAGTACCGCTTTTTAGATCAAGGAATGCACCGATACATTACACTAGTACTACCCACTCTGATCCATGCCTAATGCACTTTCCCCCTCTCCATCCCTCAAGATAGTTTCTCATAACGTCCAGGGTCTTAACTCTCCTGTTAAGCGTAGGAAGCTGTATCAGCTATACAACTGTATGCATGCTGACGTTCTATTGCTACAGGAGACTAATTTCCCGGTCACTTTTAAGCCTACTTTCCTTCACCAGCATTACCCTAAATTTTTCCTGGCCTCCACGGGCAATAAAACTAAGGGAGTGGCCATTTGTTTCGCTAAACACATTAATTTATCCCAACCGGTTGTCAAAGCCGACCCGCAGGGGCGCTACATCTTGGTCTCTGGTCAAATTGATGGAGAAACCTACACTTTTGTCTCCTATTACTCCCCAAATAAGGGCCAGAAACCCTTTTTTGACTCTCTGCTGCACAATCTGAGCGAACATCTCGAGGGGACGGTTTACATTTGTGGGGACTCTAACATCGCTTTCGATTTCTCACTGGATAAGTCCAGGTCTGGGAAACCGATACCCAAACGACCCGCCTAACAAACCATTAAAATTGCGGAACTACTGCACTCGGCGGGGCTGATTGATGTCTGGAGAGAGGTTAATCCTCACACTAAGGACTATACGCATTTCTCTGCCCCACATAACTCATTTGCCAGGATAGACCACATTTTCACACGATCCTCGTGGATCCCCTAATTAGAGGCTCCAAGATTATTGAAACTTCCCTTTTGGACCACTCGATGGTCGTATTGACCACGTTGAGACCTTCGGGAGTGCGAACGGCCCCTCGCTGGCGTCTGCAGGAGTCATTATTGAGTGACCCCATACAGTGTACCCTTTTGGAAACGGCTATTAAGGAATACTTCCTTCTCAATGCGACGAGCGAGGTCTCGGAAGCCACCGTTTGGGCGGCACACAAATTGGCGATACGGGGGAAGATCATACAAATGATTTCGAAACGTAGGGTGGAACACAGGGCGGACACGCTGAAGCTTACTGAGGAATTCCGTTCTCTAGCGAAAGCGCACAAGCGTCACCCTACGGTGGAATCCCTTAGACAGTTGGACAGGGCTCGGGCCCTACTTAACCTGAAACTGAACACTGACGCAGAAAGGCACCTTAGATGGACTGGGGCTAAATTCTATTCTCAGAAGGACAGGATTTGATCTAAGTTGGCGGTGAAGTTGAGCCCTAAGCCACGTGCCCTGGCGTTCCCTAAAATTAAGACGACCTCAGGGGACCTGACGCAAAACCCAACAAAAATTATGGACACTTTTCTACAGTTCTACTCTGACTTATACAAACCTGTCGGCCCGGCTCAGGCCTCCCTGAGTAAGACATTTTTGGACACTCTCCCTCTACCCACCCTCTCCCCTGAACATAGGACTCCTTGAGGAACAGTTTACCCCTGCCGAGATATTGAACACTATAAAATCCCTCAAAATTGGCTCCTCGCCTGGTCCCGATGGATTCTCAAATGGCTTCTATAAGAAATTTGGCCCTTGCCTGGCTCCACATATGGATCGGTTATTTAACTCCCTACGGGAGGGAAACCTCCTGGGTGGAGACCTGAACTCTGCATATATTTCAGTGATTCCCAAGCCGGGCAAGGACACTAGTGAGGTTAGCAATTACCGCCCAATCTCGCTTATCAATAATGACATCAAAATTATGACCAAGATCATGGCCAATAGGTCGGCGAGTTTAATCGCTACATACATACATGGGGACCAGGTGGGGTTCATCCCTGGGAGACAGGGTCCGGACCAAGTCAGGAGGGCCATTGACATCATTTCGCTTCTTAGATCCCACTGGGATGGGGGAACCCCGCAGAAAGACTTTCTCCTTTCCATAGACCTTCACAAGGCCTTTGACTCGATTGACTGGAAGTACTTAACCGATATATTGGGGAAGTGGGGTTTCGGTCCATACTTCCTGAATCTAATCCGAGCTCTTTATTCAAACCCCACGGCCCAAGTTCGCCTGCTGGGCAGATATTCGGATTCGTTTACTTTTGGTCGGGGAACCAGACAAGGGTGCCCACTCTCCCCCCTCTTATTCGCGTTAGCCATAGAGACGCTAGCAATTGCGCTTAGACTGAACCCGGACTTCAAGGGGGTGACGTTCTGCCAGGGTGAGCACAAGTGCGTGCTGTACGCAGATGACCTGCTCCTTTTCGTCACTTCCCCACTGACCTCTACCCCCGTGATCCTTAAGATTCTACGGGCCTTTAGTAACATATCGGGACTGAAAGTTAATATGACCAAGTCGACAGCTTTGAACATTACTGTCCCCCCCGACATCCTTTCCCAGCTCTCTAACAATTTCGACTTCAAATGGGCCTCCAGGTCGATTCCTTACTTAGGCATCAAACTTACACCGGACATAACAAGTCTCTTTGAGGCCAACTATCCCCCTATAATACGCAAGAGTAGAGAGGATTTGAATGCGTGGTCGAAGTGTGGTCTATCCTGGCTGGGTAGGATACACGCAGTGAAAATGACCCTCCTCCCCCGTCTGCTATATCTATTCCGTTCCCTCCCGGTCCCGATTCCGAAACGTTTTCTCAGTTCTGTCCAGTCCCGAATAGTCAGTTTTGTTTGGGGTAACAAGGGGTAAGATGCCCCTCTGGCATCCTCGATCGGCTGAAGTCACAGGGTGGGTTGGGACTCCCGAATCTCTGGGGTTATTACTAGGCAGCCCAACTTGCACAAATCTCGACGGCTTTCCGCCAAGGACCTAAACCTGACTGGCTCTCAATGGTCCCAAGAACACCATTGACTTCCTCCTTTGGTGTGACCCAAGGGTCAGACCCGCAATTCTGTCTGCCACCCTATCGCATTCGGTTTCCTTAAGCTCCAAACTATTTGGCGCTCACTCCCTGACATCCCCCTTGAAACCTCTGGCACACCTATTCCATAATGCGGAATTCCCCCCGGGAATGAGTATTGAGGCCTTTCGCTGGTGGGGACGGACAAAGGCCTCTACCGGATTGGCCACTTCCTCTCCCCGACGGGCCCTATTTCCCTATCCTTTTGCAGACAGAAACTGGACATGCCGGACTCGGAACTGTTCAGGTTCTCACAAATCTCCCATTTTATGCACTCAATCTGGACCAATAAAAAGGTACCCCCACAATCTCACCATATGAGCACTGGTGCACCACCGCAGCGGATCAGAGGGGTGGCATCTCCTTGATCTACACAGCGCTTGTTTCTAAAGAGGTAAAGCCATCATATGCTCGGGCCTGGGAGGAGGAGCTGGACGGTTCGTGGGACGTTGCGGTCTGGCACAGAGCGACTATTAGAGCGTATAAAGGTATTCTCAACGTCTCTCTCATAGAGACTGGCTTAAAAGTCTTACTCAGGTGGTATTATGTTCCTTCCAGGCTGGCTAGGATGTTCCCAGGGTCGTCACCGGTCTGTTACAGGGGCTGTGAGCTGGAGGGGTCTATGCTCCACATTTGGTGGACCTGCCCCCGCATCAGGTCGTTCTGGCGGAAGGTATTCCGGATCGTTCACTCCGTAATGGCGGCGGTGGTGATCCCCCACCCAGGCATAGCTCTTTTGAACCAAAGCATTCCTGTATTATCTAAACATTACCAGACCTTATCATTTTTCATACTATTGGGAGCCAAAATATCTATCGCCAAAACCTGGAAGAAACCTACGGTATCCCTACAGGGGTTCAGTAGAAACGTCTCCTGGATTATGGCACAGGAGCAGATCGTTGCTAGAATTAATGACAAATCTGAGAGATTTCTGGCCATCTGGGAACCCTGGGCCGCCTAATGTAACATATCGCTCATACTGGGAGTTCTGCCTGGCGGGCCGAACGCTTGTCCATTTCCCTGACAGAGCAGGCACCCTTCTCCTCTTCTCTCCCTCTTCTTGTCTTCCCATTCCTTTCCTATGCATCTATACCTTTTCTTTTACTTCTACCTCCCACGGTTACCATACGGTTATCTGATTTTCCGGTTACTGTTATATTTTTTCGGGCGGAGTCTAGCTCCCCAGGTAACAGCCTACAAGGCCGAATATGCACCCTTCTGGTAAACAATTTTATGGGTCTCCCACACGGTGATGGCTTTCGGATACGCGTGGGATGGGGCGCGGGGTCCCCTTTTCCCGAGGGGCAGTGTGATCCCTTTGGGGCCTATCGGGAACTGGGGTCCTGTGCCCCTGCCCCGCCGGGGAGTTGTCTCTGGGGGGACCTTGAGTAGTTAACTGTTCAATGTTATGCAAACTGTTTACTGCCAGGCCAACAGATGGCCGCTGTTTGATTGTTTCGCTCCTCCCTTTCGTTTTTGCACTAGTGTTGTAACTTTGGCCCTAGGACACGGAAGATACTATACTGATGGCTTTCGGATACGCGTGGGATGGGGCGCGGGGTCCCCTTTTCCCGAGGGGCAGTGTGATCCCTTTGGGGCCTATCGGGAACTAGGGTCCTGTGCCCCTGCCCCGCCGGGGAGTTGTCTCTGGGGGGACCTTGAGTAGTTAACTGTTCAATGTTATGCAAACTGTTTACTGCCAGGCCAACAGATGGCCGCTGTTTGATTGTTTCGCTCCTCCCTTTCGTTTTTGCACTAGTGTTGTAACTTTGGCCCTAGGACACGGAAGATACTGTATAGAGCTTGACTGACTGTAAGTTGACATGTTATTCTTTGTGATAATTGTTCTCTATTGAAAAATTCAATAAAATTATTGAACATAAAACCCACCTCCATACCGAGTCTATTTTTGGCACTTCTCTCCTACATGGTCAAATCATCATTCTTTTGCTAGAAAATTACTCAGAACCCCCAAATATTATATATGTTTTTTAGCAAACACCCTAAAATGGCGGTCATTGCAACTGTTTATCTTGCACCGTATTTGCGCAATCATTTTTCACACCTGGTTTCATGAATTAAAAAATAACAAAACAGTAAAGTTAGCCCAATTTTTTGTTAAAATATGAAAGATGATGTTATGCCAAGTAAATAGATACCTAACATGTCACGCTTTAAAATTGCGTACACTCATGGAATGGTGCCAAACTTCGCTACTTAAAAATCTCCATAGGCGACGCTTTTTTACGGGTTACCAGTTTAGAGTTACAGAGGAGGTCTAGTGCTAGAATTGTTGCACACGCTCTAACGCACGCGGCGACAACTCACGTGTGGTTTTGAACGACGTTTACATACATGGGTGGGACTTGCGTGTGCATACGCTTCTGAGCGCGAGCTACCGGGGACAGAGGCGTTTTAATTTTTTTTTTATTATTCATTTTTTATTTAACTTATTTATACATTTTGTACACTTTTTCTTATTTTTTTTATTTTTTTGATCGCTTTTATTCCTATTACAAGGAATGTAAACATCCCTTGTAATAGGAATAGTGTGTGACAGGTCCTCTTTAAGGAGAGAAGTGGGGTTAGTAGGACCCCACATCTCTCCTACAGGCTGGAAAGAATGAGATTGTGAAAAAAAATTCACAGATCTCATTCAAACTAGCTGCAATTGTTCCCAGGCCTCCGACGGTCATAGAGATGACTGGTGACCATCTCTATGCTGCAAGGAACCTAAAAAAGTTTTTTTACGTTAAAGCGGGGGTTCCGCGGGTTTTGATTTTTTTTTTTTGCATTTTTCTTGCGCTCTTACCTGTAGTACCCCACTACCAGTGTGTCCCACTCTTTTAGCCGGCGTTAACATTTTTCTCGAGCAACGATATTTAAAAAAAACGAGCGATGGACGTTTCCATTTTAACTGAGGGCACTGTGAAGCCCACAGGGTAGTCTTCCTGGATACGGTGAACGCTGATGTCCCAGCATTCACCTCTCTATCCCGTGCATGTGCAGTGTTGACGGCGAGCGTCGCCGTCAACACTGCACTGTTGCCATCATAACGGCCGGCGTAGGTCACGTGACATGCGAGATATTGCAGGATTACAGCACAGCGCGTCTCCTGGGATTCTCTGGACTCACTCCCAGGAGACATAGCGCTGGTCGGGGAAAACGATAATACATGCCCACTGCCCGGGGGAATATTGATTGACAGGAGAAAAACTGCAGCAGTACTAAGGTAAGGATCGCGATTAAAAACAAACAACGGCTTTGTTATTGTCTATGGCAGGTAGTTTACTTCAGCCCAAGTCAAAATTTAGGGTGAACCTCCGCTTTAATGCAAAGAATGCATTAAAGCAGAGTTCCAGCCCAAATATGACTTTTAGGATAGAAATACCCCTAGAATACTCATGCCTCGTGCAATGTAACAAAGGTATGCTGTAAACTATGCCCAGTTTTTTATTTGTGCAGCATTGTTTTCTTACTTCGAAGTTCCTGCACAGCATGGCCATCTCCAACGTGGGCATCTGAAGCCACAGTGTCCTTTCTGGATTCTGTGCTAGCTGGCTACCCAGCACGCACCAGCTGATGCCTCACATGTGCAGTGCAATCTTGGTCAGCTTGCCATGCCAAGCTGACCAAGATTTTTCATAGACGCCAATATTACGGGAGCAGTGCCATGCCAAGCTGACCAAGATCTCCCAGGAGCCAATGCAGAACCGGAAATAGCGTACAGTGCCGCGACAGCTAAAGGAGGACGTGAAATCAGATATAGGCATAAATCAGATAAGTGAACAGAAAAAAAATATTTATAAATTGCCAATTCTTTTTAAGGATGCACATTAGTCTCGCATAGTGAGGAGTGAAAAATGTGCGTGGAACTTCGCTTTAAGATTAAAAAAAATAATAGTTTTTATGTTTAGTAAGGCCTCTTTCACATGGGTGGCTGTTCTTCTGCTGTTAAAAGCATGTTTTATCATTTTGAAAATTCAAAGACTCCAGGCATAGCAATCACTTGCAGTTGTACATTGCGATTAGCTGCATTTACATGCGGCTGCGTTTAGCTACGCTTAACTACAGTGAAACATTCTTGCCATTTCTGATGTGCTTCCTGTTGTTTTTCTTTCCTGGTTGCCGCTGCCATCTGCAGGTGAAATAGTACACTGCGATTACCTGCCTTTATGTGCAGATAGCTGCAATAAATCGGTCATGGACGCAATTACATTTTTTTTTTCTAACCGCACCAAACCTTATGTAACTAAACCGTTGCTAAACGCAGTGTGTGACTGAAGACATAGGAAAGCATTTTCTGAGTTTAAGTGTGGTAGATAACTTGATCAATCAGCAGCTAAAAGCTGAATTCTATCCACCTAGCGGGTGGGGCCTAGCGCTTTAAGGTATTTACTGTATAACCTCTAAGATGAGATCACAGCACACCCCCCCCCCCCACAACAATGCCTTTATCTACCTCTCTCTCCACAAGAATGAAGCCATCTTTGTTAAGGCACCATCCAGGGTCAACGTCTACTTCTTGGCTGGAGGTGCTGGTTTAGGAATGACGCACTTACATAAATCTTGATTGATTGTGTTCGCAAATGTCAGATCAGCCCAGTCTACAGCCTCTCAATTTTATGCTTTGTTACATTACAGTCTGATCAGTGGGCAAGAGGAGACTAAGAAATTGCCTCATCTGCCTGCAGCAGACTGATGACATTATCTTGGCCTAAGCATATTCACTGGACTGCTTTTTAAAGAAAAAAGATAGAGCTTTACGAAAAATTGACTGTTGCTGTATTTTGTGACATATTAGGGAAAGTATTCAGTAGGACTTATGCCGCGTACACACGACCGTTTTTCATGATGAGAATTTTTTTTTAAATTGGACATAAAAAATGGCCATTCAAAATTTAGAACCTGCTCTATTTTTTCTCATCGTTTTCACATCGTTTTTCTCGTTGTGAAAAACGTCATGTGTAGGCTTTAACGGCGGGGAAAAAAAAGTGCATGCTCAAAAGCAAGTTATGAGACGGAAAATTTGCATAATCAGCCCAAAGGGTGGCGCCATTCTAATGGAACTTCTCCTTTATAGTGCCGCCGTACGTGTTGTACGTCACCACGCTTTGCTAGAGCATTTTTTATCATGATCGTGTGTATGCAAGGCAGGCTTAAGAGGAATCACATTGAGAAAAACTTGTGTAGCGCCCCCTTACTTTCAGTACGGGCACTACGCTAAAGTTAGTGGGTGAATGGGAGAGTTACTTTGCTCCCATTCCTGATTTGTTAAATTGCAGGTTGCTGCTGTTTCAGAACTGTCCTATGAGCCGGTCTGTGGCCCAGAGGTGTGGTTACACCCCTGGGCGGCAGTGGGCGCTAGAGGAGTTCTAAGGGAGCTGCTCTTCCCCAGCAGCCAATTGGAGTAGTTCCTCCCTCGCTCTGGGCATGCTGAGGAGAGGTATATCTGTGCCAGCTTTTGGGGGCCTGTTGGTGCTATTGGGTCCGTTAGGGTCCATGTTCCAGGTGCGGCATCCACCTTCAGGGTGCGCGCATCCATGGAACCCATCCGCATGGCCCACCTGGCCAGAACCAACTGTTCCGCGGAGGCCCATCCAGATGTGGATAGGGGCCCCAGTGACTTACTGGGTCCCCAACCTTTTTGAGAGGATCCCAGGCTGTGTGCCGCTCGGTGGGGAATCGGCTCGAGGAGAACTCGGAGGCAGGTTGTCTGAGTGGGCTGGAACGAACCATCGGGGATCCAGTCACCAGTCACCGAGAATTGACAGGTACATGTCAGCTGTCAACCGGTGATACTTTCATAGCATTTATTGGGAGGATTCGCTGAATCCGAACTGTTCTTTTGAGTACTGAAGTACTGCACCTGTGGTAGAGGCCCGAGCCAGGTCTGCCATAGAGACCTGTTCCTCCCAGCAAGCTCTAAGTGACATTCCGGCTGCCAGGCCTATAGCAAGGGTCTGTCCGGAGGCACTTCACCCACTCCTACTGAGTGGTGACGACCTGTATCTACTACTACCGAGAGCGAGACTGCTCTGTGTTATATCCAGGCCTGATACCGCACTGTTCTCTATTGCTCCATCAACCTTTCCTATCCCCTGTTGATGTTGGCTGTTGTTGGGCCCTGGAATAAAGCATTTGAAAACCCATCTGGTGACTGGACATTCGCTCACTGCTACTACTCACTGCTACTACCCCTAGACACACTGCAAGGTAACTTTAATACGCCGATCCCAAACAACAACCAGCGGCTCCTGAGGGGGTAGTGCTACACTTGTTTTTCTTTTCATGACATGAAATATGGCCGTATGTACATGGCTTTACAAGCAGTGGGAGCTTAGAAAAAGGACAAAATGGAGGGATGCTGAGGGCCCAGACTCCTAGGGGCCCATAGGGAAGCTGAAAGCGTTCTGTACATTAGTTGAGTTTATATGAAGTCAAGTCTCAGGTTTTCTTTATGTTAAGAATAGTTCCGCATAGTCCTTGTGCCTTCCCTGTACCTGGAATCATCCTTTTTAAATGATCTGCTATTATTTGAGATGCAAGACACAAATTCCCCTGTACACTTACCTTTGTGAATGATCCAATTAAACTGGTAGACAGTCTGTGAATTAAAAACAGTCTGGGGGCCAATCGTACAATGAAATCACTGCTCCTTGTAATTTTAACGATTGGTCCACTTTGAAGGAATATCAAGGCTGCCTTTGCTGACCTCTACTGAAAAAACTGGTGTCATGGCGCTCAGCTGGATCCAGTATCTACAATACTTTATGAATTCTGGTTTTAAAGGAGATATGCAGAACAGAAACTCAGACTTCAATGTCTGCATACTTCTCCCAGGTTAGTATCTCAAAAGTCAGAAGATCCTCAATGGTAGCATCCTTGTGTTTATTTGTACAGGGCTGCTTTAACCACTTCAATACTGGCCATTTTTACCCCCTTCCTGCCCAGACAAATTTTTAGTTTTCAGTGCTGTCGCACTTTGAATGACAATTGCGCGATCGTGCAACACTGCACCCAAATTAAATCTTTGTTTTTCCCCACACAAATAGAGCTTTCGTTTGGTGGTATTTGATCACCTCTGCGGTTTGCGGTTTTTATTTTTTGCGCTATAAACAAAAAACAGCAACGATTTTGAAAAAAAATAATATTTTTTACTTTTTGATTTAATGAATATCACAATTAAAAAAAAAATGGTTTAGGCCAATTTGTATTTTACATATTTTTGTAAAGTATAAGTGTATATTGATTGGTTGGTTTATGCAAAAGTTATAGCGTCCACAAAATAGGGGATAGATTTATGTAATTTTTATTTTGCTACTAGTAATGTCGGCGATCTGTGATCTTTATTGTGACCGTGACATTGCAACGGACATATCGGACACTTTTGACAAGTTTTTGGGACCATTCACATTTATACAGCGATTAGTGCTATAAAACTGCACTGATTACTGTGTAAATTTTACTGGCACAGAAGGGGTTAACACTAGGAGGTGATCAAAGGGTTAAATATGTTCCCTAGGGAGTGATTCTAACTGTAGTGGGCGGGGATCACAAGGGGAGGATCTGTGTCCCTCTGTACTGGGAACACACATCGGTCTCCTCTCCCCTGACAGGATGTGGATCTGTGTGTTTGCACACACAGATCCACTGTCCTGCTGTGATCACGGGCAATCGCAGGAAGCCCAGGATGTCATATGACATCCACCTGGAGGGATAGAAAGTTTCTACCGACGTCATTCTACAATGGCTCGGTAAGAAACAATTTAAAGTAGAAGTGCGGACAAAGCTTTTAATTTCTCATTTAGGATAGAGTAAGGGAGGTTTATAACCCTGTCAGGTTTAGGAGATTCCCCCTCCTGTCCCATAGCCACAACAGGAAGTGAGAGGAAATCTCTGATTGCCACCAGAACTAGTGTCCCCAGTCGAAGTTCTCCCCTCTATTGCTGTTTTAGTGACCATTTAAAATTTGGGATTTTCTTTCGATTTCCAATACGAATGGTCAACCAGGACAATGATAGAGGGTGAATCGCCCTAATCGGGCCACAAACAAAACTTGACAGGGGTTCTAATCCCTCTCCACTCTATTCAAAACAAAATATGTCAATGCAGAGTTGTGAATAAGCTCCTGGTGAAGTTTGTCAAATCTCCAGTAAAGAATTAATTCCATCTTTATTTAAAGGAAGGAAATAGATTCTCTTAAAAAAAAAACCGAAGGGTTGCCCATGCAGGGCAAAGTAAGAGGTTCCCTTTAAAGCTGGTATCTGCGGTATCTAATGCTTGCCTTCCTCTCCATTCCTTTCCTCTTGGTTTCCACTGGGTGTAGGGTGAAGCCCTGGGTGTGCTCCAAGTAGATTCCAGTCAGAGCTTTCGCAGGGATGATATTCTTCCTGCCCCCATGTGACAGTGCTAAGCCAATCGCCAGGGAGGAAGGGCAGTGAAACACATAACTTCACTATACCTGGAAGTACTGGCATTTGTCTTCTCTCCTGGTGGTGGAATGGAATGGCGTATTCATCGGTGTTTGCTATAGTCCAATTTGGCAGACGGAGGAAAATCCTATTTTTCCATCCGTCTGTGGATTGGATAGGGTGAACACGGACAGACGGTCTGTGTTCACCCGATCCTCCCATAGGGGAGAGCGGCGATCTGACAGGGCAGTCCCTGCACAGTGTGCATTGACCACCCCGTCATCTGCTGATCCAGGAAACCATAGCGGAACCGTGTTCCTCTTGACTTCCTTTGCAACTGCAATGCCACTATGGACAAGCGCCACCTACAGTAGAGAAAGTAGACTGCCTTTGAAATAGACCAGTTGGAAAACATGTAACCCAAGATATCTGTACAGCTAAGTCATAGAACCAAATCAGGAGCATAAAACATCCAGTCGTTTTATTGAAAAATAAAAGTAACACAAAAAAATGTTTGCATTGTCCACAGGTAAAAAAAAAAGGCACATTCATTTCTAACACGTCTCTAATACTGCGATTTGAGCGACCAATAAGCACATATAAAAATATTTAAAAAACTTCTTATCTAAACAGAAACCTAACAGTTAAAAAAAAAAAAAAACAGCTCAAAGCATGTAAATACACTTAAAAAAAAGAAAGATAAACAGTATACCCCACACTGGTGTTTCAGGTTTAGGTAGATGCAAGCTTGTAAAGGTTTCATGGACTTCTGTAGCAAAGTCTTTTCGCCTGAATTCCCAGCCCTCTGGCTTGGCTTTGTAATGGCTGGGTGCAGAGGATCGACCTGGGAAATCAACACATTACCACTGAAGTTCCAGAGGTATACAAGCCATCGGGTGACCAAAACCACTGGCATCCACCCATAACTGAAATACTAGAACCTGGTGAGCTGACCCTTCAAAACCACAACCTCCAACCAACCACCAACATAAAAGGTGACAAAAAGTCACTCTGAATATGGGAAAATACCACTTAAAACACTATAGATAATATGGATAATGAATGTGTGTACAGTACATCTTAATGTAAGTGGGCTATTTGTAAAGAGTCAGCCAACTTTACCCATGTAATGCTTTATAAATAGTGGTTCACCTAAATGAAAAATGTTGTTACTGAAAATTCAGGAATTAGTATTTAAAAAAATATATATATTTTGTTTATATATAATTGTATTGTATTCGACCTTTCAATTTACATCATGATTTTAAATTAATATGAATTTATCAGCACTGATAACTCTATTTTCGTCCGATAATTTTCGGCAGCCAACATATCAGTACATCCCTATTTATAAATGATTTATTAGAAGTATCTATACAGTGCTGACAATTTACACATTGCATATTCACATCCCTACCCTCAAGGAGCTTACAGTCTAAGGTACTACCTAGCATGCATACATACACATACTTGGGCCAATTTATCTACTAGCATGTCCTAGGGCAGGGGTGCCCAACCAGCGGCCCGGGGGCCACATGTGGCCCTTTGAGCCCTCTGATTTGGCCCACGGCCTCCTGCTTTGGGATAGCAGGTTCGCAAGCCCAGATCGCAAGTTGCTGACCTGTGTGAAAGCAGCCTTAGGCCCATTTCACATGATCGGTTCAACCCACACAGACCCTCCATTCATCTCTATGTAGAGGCCGATGTAAACTGACTTGTGTCCATTTGCACCCACCTACCTCCAATCCCATAAAAAAAACCAGAAGGGGATCTGGTTTGATTGCATGGGAGGGCCCGCAGAGAAGAGTGGGCTGTATCCGTGTCCAATCTGCATATACAGAGCAGACACAGATTCTGTCTTCCGTCCGCTCCACTTATTGTGGCTCACGACCAGTTACCAAGTCGCTCATGTGACCCTCGCTCTTCAAAAGCTTGGGCATCCCTGTCCTAGGGGGTGTGGGAAAACATACCCGGAAATCTATGCAGCACAGGGAGAACATACAAACGCCATACAGATAGTGTCCTGGTTTGGATTCCAACAAGGACCATAATGCTGGAAGACAGAACTGCTAACCATTAAGCCAATGTGCTTAGGTGAACACTCGCCCTTACCAAAGGAAGCCAAAGGAAGCCAAGTTTGCCTTATTACATTGTCCTATTCTGGGTCTGTTCGTTCGCCAGCGGAAGCTCGCTTCCTACTTGTTTCTGCCAGCCAAAAGAACAATTGCCCAAACCTTAAAGAAACTGTAATTTCCTTTCCAGGGTGTGAGAGAGCACATGACCGCGTTGATGCTTACTGAACAGCTGTCCAGCATCCGCAATAACTCCTATGCTAAGTTCCTTAAGATCTGAGAACTGTGGCTGCCATATGTCTTCCTGACTCTCCTCTTCACCCTGTTTCCCCTTTAGTCTTTTTCCATTTGTACCACCCTCCTACCCAATTACCCCTTGGTTTCTGCTTGGCTCTTCCCTTTTTGAACTGACATCTGTAGCTCCAGGCAGTATGAAGCAATACATCCTTAAGTTTCTGCTTGGCTCTTCCCTTTTTGAACTTATATAGGATGCATACTATACCACTAGATATTGCAGGATCCAGGGAATGTCCAGTTATTGTTGGAACCCCCCCAGGACCCTCTGGCCATTACGGCTTCTAGACCATGCCTATCTGTTGCTGTTATATCTACTCTCAGGGGGATTTTTTTCTCTCTCTCTCTATATATATATATATATATATATATATATAAAGAGAGAGAGAGATCTATATATATATATAGAGAGAGAGAGAGAGATAGACATTTCTATGTATCTCCTGTTCTTTGCCTTCTTTTGCAAACTAACCCTTGTTACAATTGTCAAAGCAGCTCGCCCCTGCATGGGTGGGAACTTTTGCATGTCATCTTCTTGTAAAAACCAAATAAATACTAAGAAACAGATAGCAGAAGGAGAACAGGCTCCCATGTTGAGCGTACAAGGCAATGGAATACCAATTCTGGACTGCTGCTACTTTACAAATAGCCCCTATGTATTATAGTGAGGAAGAGATTTGGGTAGACAATGAGCAGGGCCGTCTTTAAGGCAGGACAAAAGGGGAAGCTGCCCTGGCCCCTGTCATTGTTGTGAGGCCCAAAGCAGCTGCCTCATACTTGCCAACTATCCTAGTTTAAATTCCCTTGACCCTTGATGTTTTAGTCCTTTGCTGTGTCCTGATATCTCAGTGTGAAGTGCTATACTAATGCTGCCCAGGTCTGCCCTATTGTTGTATACAGATGACCCACCTGCATATCCTGTGTTTACGTGTAAATAACTGTCATTCATATTTAAATAAGGGAGCATTCATATGTAAATAACTGGAGCATTCAAACGTAAATAGCGGTAGCATTCATATGTAAATATCTGAGGCCGGAGACATTCATATGTAAATAAAGGCAGCATTCATATGTATATCATGCCCCTTTGCAGTGAAGAGATGATGTGTTGTAACCTCTAGCAACAAATCAGTGAGCAGTATTACTTACAGTAATCTCTAGCAACCAATCAACAAGCAGAAATCATGAGCTGTAACCTTTAACAACCAGTCAGTAAGTGTTAATGATATGCGATAACCTCTGGCAACCAATCACAATCACTGCCTGATTATATACAGTAAACTAATTTTAAGTCTAGCTGATATGTATTGCAAAATTTCATGGGGGGCCCACAAGAAATGTTTTACCCAGAGTCCAATCAACATTAAAGACGGCCCTGACAATAAGCACCTACAGAAAGGCTTCTTGCAGCCACATCAGAGGTCTGGTTGGATATTATGGTTTTAAAGGGTATTTCTTCTTCCAATGATAACCATTCATATAGAAATGTACCAATACAGCTTAGAGATGCTGCACCTTGGACCAATGGTAATAAATAACTTTGATAATACTGTATAATGACATTACCGAAAAGCACAGAAAAAAAACCCAGACAAAACCATAGGAGCAATGATAGTCATAGATATGGCATAATAATGTTCATGGGCACCTAGAGATCCCACCGGCTGAGAAATCTCAGGAGAAACAGCATCAGACAGGTTTAAGGAAACTTTTTATAGTTTTTTTTTTTTTTTAGAAATCCAAGTTTCATACCTTGTTTTAATAAAACCTGAGTAAAAACATGTATGGTACACTGCTGAACTCTGTTTGCAAAGAATGCTAGGCTTTCTGATAAGAAAGCCCAGCATTGCCTTTATGATTATACTGGCAGACTGTGCTAATTCATTAACTAAAAGTGAAGCCAGACTGTGGACATTCAAGTATTCTTAATAAAAAGTATATGATATTTAAAACCAGGCCTCTGTAGCTGCAGGCACCATTTAGCAACTCATCCTTAAAGATTACACAAATACTGAAGTGATTGGAGCAGTGTTGCCAACCATCTGTATTTTTACCGACAGTTCGTAAAAATGGGCAGATCGGTTCGGCCTGGAACTGCGCATGGAGATCGGAGGCAGGGGGTGATTGGAGGCAGGGGGTGATGGTGGCTGTGGTATACAGGAGAGGGGGAGATTTGAGGCAAGGGGTGATTGGAGGCAGGCGGTGTTGGTGGCACCGCAGAGGGGGATGGTGGCACCGCAGAGGTTGGGGGATAGAGACAGGGGTTGTTGGTGGCACCGCAGAGGGGGATGGAGGCAGGGGACAGTGGGTGCAGGGGGTGATTGGAGGCAGGGGGCCTGGGGGGGATTAGAGACACGGGGCCTGGGGGAGATTGGAGGCAGAGGGACATTGGAGGCAGAGGGAGATTATGGTACTGCAGAGGGGGGTGAAGGCAGGGGGAGATTGTGGCACCGCAGAGGGGGATGGAGGCAGGGGGTGATGTGACTAAATAATTTGCCCTTATATATCGAAAATAACAAAAATATGTTTTTTTTTTACCTTAATATCTACCTTAAATCACATTGCTATTTGCCCAGCGTACTTGTTTGTAGCCTAAATTCTGAAATTTGCACCTAAAAATTTTATTTAGTAACTTTTGTGAAATGCCAGTAAAAATATGGCTGTACCAGTAAATTTCGGGTGTTGTGCCAGTAAATTTTAATTTGGTAGGTTGGCAACACTGGATTGGAGTGATAGAGTGATCACAATAGTTCAGCTCCCCCTGCTTGCCCTTCTAGAGACCCTACCCAACCCTATGTATACATAGAGATTAGAAGACTAGAAAACTACTAAGCACCACTGGAGGGCTAAGCTGGTAAGTCATCACAGTTATGCCGCGTACACATGGTCGGACTTTTGACCATCCAAAATTTAGAGACCCTGCTCTTTATGGAAAGTCTGTCGGAAATTCAGATGGAAAAAGTCCGATGGGGCATACACACAGTCGGAATATCCGATAGAAAGCTCCCATCTGACTTTGTCCATCGAAAATTCCGACCGTATGTACGCGGCATCAGTGAGTCACTGCTGAAGGCAAGTGTGGTGGGGTGAGTGAGCTGCTGGGAGGACGGAGCAGCTTATGAAGTCACTGCTGGGAGGGGGAGCAGTTGGGGCTGAGCTGCAAAATTACCACTGGGAGCAGAAGCAGGGGGGGGCTGATCTGATGAGTAATTGCTAAGAGGGGGAGCAAGGGCCTTAATAAGAACTTAAACGATAAGTTCACCTTTCATAACATGTTACAACCATCACGGCCGCCGGGCACGTGCATCAGGTTCCCAGTGATGTGGCGGGTGCCTGCGCATGCCCCTAGTGGCTCGGGAAGGCGAGGACATCATATGAGGTCCTCCCAGAAGGAGAGGCTTATTGTCCCGCCATCATTTGATGGCGGGCGGTAGTCTAGTACTTAAAGAGGAGTTCCACCCAAATTTGGAACTTCCTCTTGTTCCACTCCCCACCCCCTTACATGCCACATTTGGCATGTAATTTTTTTCCCACTTCCTGCTTCCGCTGAGGGGCTGGTAAGGCGATTAGTCGTAATCGCCTTATTTCAGCCCCTCCCTGTAGGCGATGGCCTAGGACACTGACAGGTCCTAGGCCATCGCCTGTCCCTTTTTTTTGTTGCTGGCACAATTTAGAGTATAATATTTCCTATTATCTGTGCCCAGTCTTGCCACACAGAGTTAATCCAGCTCTGAGCAATCCTCTTATTGTTCAGTGAGATAAATCTTGACGAATGGAGAAAAACTTTGTCAAATCCTCCCCCTTGCTGTGAGTGACAGGTTATTTACATATCGCATGCACTAGCCTGAGACAGGCATTATTTTTTAATTCCCACCCCCACTCCAGTCATGTGGTTACTTTTCTGGATTTTGACTGGATGTTAGTGATCATTCCAAAATTGTGTGTAAGGAATACACAGGAAAAAATGCATGTGGACAAGGGGAGTGTAGAGGTGAGCGGGGAGTCTACTGACATCACGACTCCACCCACCAAGCTCCAGACAACAGACCCACCCACAGAATATGCAGTTTTTCAGGTCTTATAACAGACAGAGGGGAGACATTCGACAGGTAAGGATACATGCAGGAGGCATCTATATCCTTATAGATCAGCACTATGGCAGAAGTTTAGAAAGGATGAGAGTGGCTTTACATCCACTTTAAGGTACTCAGATGTGTGACGTTCATAAACAATCAGGGTGTCCATCAAACGAAAATACTGCATACATTTAATGTTTAGCTTGGCTGAGAGTTCATATTTCTGCCTACAGAAAGGAGAAAATTGAACTCCTTGAGGTGAAATGGTAAAGGTCAGACAAGATTTTAAACCTGTCGCACTGAAGCTCCTCCCTAAAAAGGGTCAGCATTGCGTTATCTGCTAGATCCACAAACATGAAATATTGACCTGTTTCACTTCTACAGAAAAATAGTTTCCATTTCTAAGAAAAAATAAAGTTCCACAAACTCTGCTGGAGTTGTTTTTCACGCCTTCATGGGTCCTGGAATTAGTGCTGCTGCTGGGTAATAAGGACTGTAAGGAGTAAATCATGGAGTCAAGAAGAAAAATAATGACCTTGCCCTATGAACAGGCTTTTTTAAAAGGACTCGGGTCCAAAAAAAAGCTGCTGCCAAGAGAAGATGAATGATGATGAGTTGCTTTAAAGGAGAACTCCACCCAGGGAATCTAATAACAGCTGTTATGTGCCCAAAGTCAAGAGAATGACCAGCCTTGTGCCCTCAAGAAGCCTATAATTTAAGGTCCTACTTCACGTGTATACATACACCAAAGGCCGATCTAGGCAGGAGCCAATTAATCTACCAGCCTTTTGTTGAGATGTTCCTCTAAGCTGAGCCGCCAGGATCATTATTTTCTTAGCGGCCATATGAGGACAATGACCCATGCCAGTCACCACATGAGGGGAGGAGGAGGCCTGGCAGGGAAAACTTAGCACAGAATTTCAACACAATAAACCAGAGACGTAAGCTCCTTCATACTTTTCCCCAAGGTTCTAAAACCTTGGTTGGGGGGGGGGGGGGAGTGCTCCTCTAAGACCAAATGTTACATTGTGTTGTATTGAATAAATAATTCATGACAAATGTATAGTACCTCAATGCATTTCCTTCTGTACATAATAAATGGAAGTAATATTTAAAAAAATACAATTGCACACTCATCCACGCAAACTTGCGTCAATTCGGAAGGCCAGTAGACTTAAAAACGTCACTGTATGAAATAGAAATGAATTCCATAAACTGATAAAGTACGTCATCATTTTAAAAGCTTATCTGAATGGAATTTAAAGAGGACCTGTAAGAAAAGCAAACGCTGGGACCAATAAGAGGCTGAGTAACCTTTTCAACAAAACTTCTATAAAAATACAACGTGGCCCATGTCAGACAGACAATTCTGTCACCAGCAAAATAATCACTAAAATTCATTCTACATTATCCAACGCAATCTCCTCTTGCTAGTGATCATGATATAATGAAAATTCAGTCTCAGAGATTCAGCTGTTAGTAAATGGTCACCAGTAACAGAATTGGAGTTCTGCCATGATCCTTATTGAAGCCCAACTCCAGCCAAAGCCTCCCTAGTTCACATGGGCCTTGGGTCTAAACCAGATGAATTTCAATCCATCTATGTCCACCTTTAAAGCGTTTGTAAACCTGCGCTTGTATCCAAATAAAAATAACAAACATGCCTATACTTACCTGCTCTATGCAATTGTTCTGCACAGAGCAGTCCTGATCCTCTTCTTCTGAGGTCCCCACGAAAAGCTGCTTTCCATGAGGGCACCTGTGCGGGCTCTCTCTTAAGTCCTGCTGCTGCATCCATTGACACAGACAGCAGGATTCAGCCCTGCCCCGCATCACAGCTTTTTATTAAAAATAGCTCTTGCTACTATCAATCTGCCTAATGAAGAGAGCGACAGCGACTGGAGCTGGTGCGCTTGTGCACATCGCTAGATCGGATCGGGCTTAGTTAAGAAAAAGGAGGTTGGGGGGGGGGAGGGGGTGCTGCAGCACAGAAGGTTTTTCACCCTAAAGGAGATGTAAAGGTTTGTGTTTTAAAAAAAAAAAAAAAAACACCTGGCAATCACCAGCCCCCCCCCCAGTTTTACTTACCTGAGCCTGGTCGTTTGCTCAGCCAGTCCCCGCTGTCCTCCTCTCCACAGAGTCCTGGCTTTGATTGGATAGATTAATAGCAGCGCAACCACTGGCTCCCGCTGCTGTCAATCAAATCTAATGATGTTGGGGAGGGGCCAATTCATAAGGACACAGAGTGCATAATTCAGGAGGTAACCCCCGCAAGGTAACCCCCCCTCGAGAGAGCACTTCTATAAGGGGCTTATCTAATGCGGGGAGGAGGTGTGGAAGCCATGGAGGGACCCCAGAAGAGGATGTTCAGGACCACTTTGTGCAAAATGAGCTGCACAGTGGAGGTGAGTATAACACAGGGGTCTCAAACTGGCGGCCCTCCAGCTGTTGTGAAACTACAAGTCCCATCATGCCTCTGCCTGTGGGAGTCATGCTTGCAACTATCAGCCCTGCAATGCCTCATGGGACTTGTAGTTTCACAACAGCTGGAGGGCCGCCAGTTTGAGACCCCTGGTATAACATGTTTGTTATTTTAAAAAAATAGTAGTATTTTTTGCTTTTAGTATCACTTTAAGCATAGAAGGCATTAAGGTGAAAACCTTAAGACTTCACAACCACTTTAAGGTTGGTATACATGGGCTGAATAGTGGGCAGGATCGGCCGGTTCAGTAGAAACTGTCTGAAATTCAACCCATGTGTACAGAAGCCAGCCACTCAGGAACCCGGAAGAAAGACCAGGAGAAGATAGCAGAACCTATGACTAATGGCATTGCTAAAGATGCAGCGCTGGAAGGGATCACTAGCCAGGTAAGTCTGCCATAATGCACGAATATACCGGTCATAATAGGACATTATGGCTGAAAGTTGCTAGGACCCAATTAAATTTTTTTTGCGGTTTAATATATTTCTATAAAAATATTTCTTCCCGGAGATAGGCTTTACAATTTAGAGTCCCAAGGCCCCATTCCTGTGGACAACTCCAGCATACATTGGATTCCTGCTGCAAGAATCACAGGTGTATGCCAATAGCTGCCACCATGCACTCTGTACAAATGAATGACAGGCTGAGAATGGCTGCAGCGATACATATGTAGTTGTACAAGAAACACTAATCTCCACTCAGACAGATGAGCACCTCTGGATGCAGACAGTTTGGGCCAGATTCATGAAGAGTTAGGCTTAAGTGACTGGATCCGCCAGCCTAACTGTCACTTTAAGCCGGCGTTTCTGTTTTCTATAACCAGAAAACAAGAAACGCCGGGTTGGAGTTCCGATGCGATCGGCGTAATTGAATTTCGCCATCGCATCGTTACTTCAACTTAAAAATGGTGCCGGGGGCGTTCCCGCTGATTAACGCTGAAAAAATATGTTAATCAGCGGGAGTCGGAAATTCACGATCGTTTTCGGGCGCGACGCAGTGACTTTACGACGTTTCCGGAAGCGATACGCGGCGTAAAGATAAAGCAGCCCCCTAGTGGAATATCCTATGTTAGGTATAGGCGTCATCGCGTCGGAAAAAAAACAAATCGCGTCGTTTGCGTAAAACATTCATGAATGGGGACGTGACGTCATTGACGTTCACTGACAGAACTTGGAGCATGCGCACTGGGATGCATTGACACTCGACGCATGCGCAGTACGTTCGCCGCGGGATCGCGCGTAGTTTGAATACTACACGCCCCGTACCCGCCCCAATTTGAATTCCGCTGTCTCATTTGCGATGCGCTGCCGCAACTTTAGGAGCAAGTGCTTCATGAATAACAGCACTTGCTCCTAAAATTTCTGCAGCGTAACGTAAATGAGATGCGTTACTCCAGAGCAAAGATGCTCTGATCTACCTGAATCTGGCCCTTTGTGTCCAAAAGGATAGTCTGTTAATAACCACAGGTAATTTTTCTGTGCGATTACATGCAAAGAGCCGCTGTCAGCCTGTCATTCATTTGTACAGGCTTCACGGCCACAGCTGTAACTCCTGCTGCAGGAATCCACTGTATGCCCCTAATCACCCATGTGAATGGAGTCTAAACTTCTCCTGCTCTATTTAGAACTTAAAAATAGTTTTTGCCAGAGTTGGGCTGTAAGGATTGCAATGCAAAGCCTAATACTGATTAGTCGGCAGATGATCTCTCAATTGGCTCCTATTTCTGATTAGCGTATCTATTGTGCGCTGTGCAGAGTAACTTTTTACAAGCCGATTGTTCTTTGCTTGGCCTTTCTGAATAAGCCGGCATGTGGAATTTCAGCTAAAAAAAAAAGCTGAATACAGTACTAAATCAGGTTGGCCAACCAAGCTGAGATGCTGCGCCCACATCACTTACGGTAATAATACTGTTAAATAAAATGATTGCCCCTTTGGCCAAACATGATCAGGTTTATGTGCTTCCACTTACTTGACCTATTCCTCAACCAAACATTGTCCAACAACAAACCTGACAAGCTACTCCAGAAGGCCATGATTGAAAGTGGACATGATATGAAATGGCTCTTTCCTTGTCACGATTGTCATATTATGCGGTCTTTTCTGTCTCATCAGAGACTGGTCAAGTCCGCAAACCACCAGAAAGTTGTCAACATTGGATGTACATGTGGTAAAAAATGCACTTGAGCTGTACATAATGGGCAGGGGGGGTCTCGTCATCAAGTTGCCCATGAGGGGTGCATAAAATGGATGTGCTTCTTGAGGGACCAGCGGGAGAAGACGGCTTTTTCTGTGATGAAACGGTGTGCCCCTCTTGTGGCCCTTTCATGCATCAGATATGTGGTACATTCGTCCAGCCTGCCCTTCTCATAGTAGTGGTAAGGCACCGGTGGGTGTGAGCGATCCCTGCAAGAACACCAGAATCATTACCTTTCTTAAAGGGGTTGTAAACCCTAATTTTTTAAACATAAAAATAACAAACATGGCTAAACAATATAGAAAAGTGAATTTTACCATAAAGGATAAATAACTATGATTGCTATATTCCAGGGCTGATTAAGCTCAAACAGGGGAGAGAAGTGAGAAAAATTTTATACAGATATTCCAGTGCAAAGCCCAGAAACATATATTCTAGTGAAGCTAATCAATACTTCCGATGAATCTCCAACACCATCCAACACCTCAAAGGAGTGATTTTGTGAATTGACACCACCACCACCACCAATGGCTGAAGGGCTTGCTTACCAGATCAAAGGGACCTCTCATTACAAAAGGTTGTGGCTCCATACCCAGCCAGGGCCTTTAAATCCAGTCTGTCCTCCATACAGGGCACACCAATCCTCCTCATATGGTGGTCGTAAGGATGCTCCAAAATAAAGAAGACTCCAATAGTCTAAAATCCTCAAGCTTTAATAGACTTAAAATTGGTTGCACTCACATTGTAGTAGTATAAAATTGCCTTAGTTCGTATGAGTAGCCAGCACACATACAGAAAGCCCCCTCTTCCAGGACATGGATAAAACAGTGACATCAGCACTTCGCTCTGCCTTACGTGTTTTGTCATAGGTTTGACGTCATCCAGGGACACTATATGCTTATGCTTACCTGCTTTTTGCAATCATTTTGCACAGAGCACTTATGATCTTCTTCTGGGTGCCCTGCCGACGATCCAGACCCTTCAATCGGTTGCCCCCACAGAAAGCATAGCAACAGGTATTTCGGGTGAGTATAAATTTTTTTTTCACATTTTTTTGGGATTTTTGGCCAAATGTTGTTTTCCTGGGTGGAACTCCACTTTACGTTAAATTGTAATGCATTATTTAAGCATTTCTGTAGAATTTACAAACTCATTATATACTCCTGGAGTTAAAAAATCGAATATATTATTTATGGTATTAAGATTTGAACAAACTCAAAGATATCAATTTAGCTGCTCTGGACGGTGGTCTGAAGAGGCCTGTAATGCTGCACAGTGCTCTGGACGCTGGTCTGAGGAGGGTTGTAATGCTGCACAGTGCTCTGGACGCTGGTCTGAGGAGGCTTGTAATGCTGCACAGTGCTCTGGACGCTGGTCTGAGAAGGGTTGTAATGCTGCACAGTGCTCTCGACGCTGGTCTGAGGAGGGTTGTAATGCTGCACAGTGCTCTGGACGCTGGTCTGAGGAGGCTTGTAATGCTGCACAGTGCTCAGGGCGGTGGTCTGAGGAGGCCTGTAATTCTGCACAGTGCTCTGGGCGTTGGTCTGAGGAGGCATGTAATGCTGTACAGTGCTATGGGTGGTGGTCTGAGGAGTCCTGTAATGCTGCATAGTGTACAGTGCTCTGGGTGGTGGTCTGAGGACTGTAATGCTGTACAGTGCTCTGGATGTTGGTCTGAGGACTGTAATGCTGTACAGTGCTCTGGACCGTGGTCTGAGGACTGTAATGCTGTACAGTGCTCTAGACGGTGGTCTGAAGACTGTAATGCTGTACAGTGCTCTGGACGGTGGTCTGAGGACTGTAATGCTGTACAGTGCTCTGGACGGTGGTCTGAGGACTGTAATGCTGTACAGTGCTCTGGACGGTGGTCTGAGGACTGTAATCCTGTACAGTGCTCTGGAAGGTGGTCTGAGGAGGCCTGTAATGCTGTACAGTGCTCTGGATGGTGGTCTGAGGAGGCCTGTAATGCTGTACAGTGCATTGGACGGTGGTCTGAGGAGGACTGTAATCCTGTACAGTGCTCTGGATGGTGGTCTGAGGAGGCCTGTAATGCTGTACAGTGCTCTGGGCGGTGGTCTGAGGACTGTAATGCTGTACAGTGCTCTGGACGGTGGTCTGAGGAGGCCTGTAATGCTGCATAGTGTACAGTGCTCTGGACGGTGGTCTGAGGAGGCCTGTAATGCTGCATAGTGTACAGTGCTCTGGGCGGTGGTCTGAGGACTGTAATGCTGTACAGTGCTCTGGGCGGTGGTCTAAGGACTGTAATGCTGCACAGACTGGATGCTCATCTAGGGTCTGAGGGATAGCCTTTAAAGCGGATGTCCGCTGAAAAATTATTAAAAGCCAGCAGCTACAAATACTGCAGCTGCTGACTTTTAATATTAGGACACTTACCTGTCCAGGGAGCCCAGCGCTGTCTGCAGCAGAGGACGAGCTACGCCTGCCGATTGGCTCCCGCTGTGTACTGGGAGCCGAGTGTTCCAAGCACACAACGGGGGGGGGGGGGGAGGTGACGTCTGCCCCAGACTGTGTGGCCGGAAGTGGTTTAGACAGGTATCTGCTCCCCCTAAAAGGTGTCAAATGTGACACCGGAGGGGGGAGGGTTCCGATCAGCTGGAGTTCCACTTCAGGGTGGAGCTCTGCTTTATTGCACAGTGCCCTAGATGCCACTCCCAGTGGTCAGAGGAGGCCTGTAATGCTATGCTGCACAGTGTTGGATGGTGGTCTCAAGGATGGTCTGTAATGCACAGTAGTGTTGCTCACGAATATTCGCATTGCGAATATTCGTTACGAATATTGCATATTCGAGTATTCGCGAATAAATCGAATATCGCGGTGAATATTCGCTATTGCGAATATTCGTATTTTTTCAAATTTATTTTTAAAACAGATCACATACTAGTGATCTCCATCTACGTCTAAAAGCATTGCTGGTATGATTAGAGACCCTGGGCCGAGTAGCTGAGGCGATCCTTTTATGTTGCCGAATATTCGCAATGCGAATATTCGTATTACGAATATTCGCGAATGCGTTCTCTGCCCTTCTGTGTTTTGTGTATAAAAAAAAAATTAGCTTTAGTTTAGTCATATAAGTTTGTGTAAGTAGAGTTAGTGTTTAGTGCATATTAGTTTAGTAATCCAGGAAATGATCTCCGTTTTCGCGTGTTGACGAGAATTTCGCAATCAATTTCGCATTTGCACTAGCGAAATTTCACATCAGCGAAATTTCGCAATTTTTTTTTTTTGATAAAATATCACGAATATTCGATATTAACGAATATTCGCGAATATTCTTCTATATATTCGCGAAATATCACTAATGCACAGTGCCCTGGATGCCACTGCAAGTGGTAATAGGAAGCCTCTAATGCACAGTTGCACACATAGTGCTTAGTTTGGATGGATGGTGGTCTGAGGGGAGGCTTCAGGCCTGCTGTGCTGTAATTGTATTACACAACTGTTATTACTGTACACTTATTCTGCTCTGGGTGCACGGTCGTCTTGTGAGTCAGGACTCGGAAGGCCTCAGCCTGGCATGATATGCATGCTTGCTGGGAGCGGATTGCGTAAGCAAGCGAATTGCGGTAAGAAAACTGAAGTTAGAAACAACTTCCCTGGCTCACATTTTTGTCCTGTTAACGAAAACAGATTTGATTTTCATCATAGTTTTCATCAGTGGACAAAATAGTGTTGTACTTTTCTTTTTGTTTTCATCATTGTTAAAAATGCCACTGACGAAATCCTTTGACAAAAATGTTTTCGTTGAAGAAATTAAAGCGGAGGTTCACCCTTAAAACAACTCTGTGTCATCCCATCCAGCATACTGGCGTCAGCGCCAGTATGCTGTTTTTTTTTTAATCTTTGTACTTACTGTTTAATTGATCATTTTATTTTGTCCCTACCCTGGTTGAATGGCGTGTCTATGGAGCGTCACGGCTTCCGAAAATAGCCGACTAGCACTCGTGTATTCCCGGCACTATACGGCGCCTGCGCACAGACCTATGAGCTGACTGCGCACAGACCTATGAGCTGACTGCGCAGGCGCCGTATATATCCGAGTCCAATGGCTATGGCGCTTAACGCCCTCCGAAAAAAGCCGAAATAGGACTCGGATATATACGGCGCCTGCGCAGTCAGCTCCTAGGTCTGTGCGCAGGCGCCAGGAATACACGAGTGCTAGTCCATAGACGCGCCATTCAACCGCGGTAGGGACAAAATAAAATGATCAATTAAACAGTAAGTAAAAAGATAAAAAAAAAAAAACAGCAACAGGATGGGATGACACAGTTGTTTTAAGGGTGAACCTCCGCTTTAACACTGGATTCATGGGAGCCTGTGTCTCTCAGCCAATACAGCTTGCCGATAGAGTCAGGGACTGGGGCTTTACGAGGTAAGCAGAAGTTCAGGTGGATAAACAGCCCTCCCTCACATTTTCGTTCTGTTTTCGTTCGTTGATGAAAATTGGAACTAATTTTTGCCATAGTTTTCCTCAATTGACTTAATTAGAATGTTATTTTCGTTAACAAGCTTTTTTGCGGTGTGCAGTAGCACGTTTGGCCTGAGGTGGGGGGTGCCAAAGCCAATCTCAGCCGTTCATAAATGCAAGGAAATACTCAGTAAAACTCAGAAATGCTCTGTTCCTGAGCCTTTCCCCGAGTTCAGCCGAGCTGTCCCCGGCCTTTCCGAGGCTCCCTGGTGCCCCCCACCTCTGGCCACATGCGGTATTGCATGCCATAGAAGTCAATGCGGAACAAATTATTTTAGTTTCTATTGACTTCTATGGGAAAACTCGCTTTGATATGCAAGTGCTTTGGATTACGAGCATTCTCCTGGAACCGATTATGCTCGTAATTCAAGGTTCCACTGTATGCGGTTTTCATTCAGTAAAGTCCATTTATTCCAAAATTAAATGTTAAAAGCAAACAAAAACTTTTGAACTACAAACAAATGTTCAGAGAGTTTCAGGTTGCATTGTTCACATACAGATGTGTCTCAGGAATGCTTTGTTGCCAGGACTCCCCCCAGCCTGCACAGTATGGTTGCCACCTTATCCCTTTAAATCCAAACACACACTTTGTTGGTAATTAGGGTGTTAATTAGAATCCCTCCGTTCCTTATGTTGATGTATTTACTAATCACACCTGTGGCAACCCTATTACAAAGGATTCCTTTAGGGCATTGTTATAATGAGCCCACAACTTCCAGAAGCTATTGTTTTAGTTCCCGGAAAAGACGGCATACGCAAACAAAAGGAAATGTTAAAAAGCTTGGGGCTTTGATCACAACTCAAAGACGACAGGAAAAAGGAAAGCAAATGGTAGAAGGTTACATCTGCCAAATAACTTCATTCAGCAAATGTATTTTAACAGTGCTCTTAGCCGGCCACAGATGGATCGAAATTCAGCCAGTTCAGCAGGTACCGGCTGCGATTCCAATCATGTATGGGCAGGCTGATTATACCCAAGTCCATCATTCTCCCAGCTGACTGACTGTGTTGATGGGGGAAATCGAGCGATTTTCTTTCCTTTCACCCCTTCATCAATGGGCTGCCTAAGCCTACGTAAAGTGGTTGTGAACCCACTTTTTGGACTTCTACCTATAGGTAAGCCTAGAATAAGGCTTACCTATAGGTAGTGGAAATATCTCATAAACGTGTGCCGTTTAGGAGGTACAGTATTTCACTAGTCCGCCGAAAATCCCAACGGCGCATTCCCGGAGAAGAAACAAAACTAAGTGCCGTTTCTTCCCTAGCCTGTGCCGTTAATCGCGGCTCCTGTTGCGGGGTCACGCGGCTCCAGTGAATCACAGAGCCGGAGTCCATGGCCCAGAAGGAAGAGGGACCAGAAGATGAACGCGGCTTACACTGGGGACATTGCTGGATTCTTTTGCAGGTAAGTGGCACATAATGGATTAGTATGCGATGCATACTAGCCCATTATGCTTTTCATTTGCAGGCTTTGCTGCGAGCAAAAGAGGAAGTAAAACCCATCAGGGTTTATTTCCTCTTTAAGCTGGCAATAGATAGAAATTTAGCCAGTTCAGCAGGGATTTCGATCAATCTATGGGTGGGCTGGCTGCACAGAAGTTGATCTCTCAATCTCAAATGTGTGGATAGGGGATTTCATTTTTTTTTCCAATCAACCCACTGGTTGAATGAAGGAAAATAAATTATTAAGCTGGCCATACGTGGATTAAAATGTGTCCGGTTCAGCAGATAATCGAAAAAACTGATCCATGTATCGTCAGCTTAAACCACACTGATGGGGCGTCATGGTTGGCAGGGTCAGACACCCCCTTTTGCACCTGCTAAGCTTACAAGTGGAGTAAACCAGTAAAATGCTAAAGCTAGACACTAGCAAACACTGCAAATGTGCTCAGGTCAGAAAATCCACCCTCTTACCTAGTTTGGAAATGTGGCCCCCCAGTCAAAAGCAGGGGTTCCCACTAACAAAAAGGGACAGGGGTGTATGGGTGCCCTATAGCAATGCCTGGATGGAAAAATTATAACCTGACCAAGTAGTGGATGTTCCTTGTATGCGTTTAAAGACCTAATTTCAATAGGTGCATTCCTTTGACAAAAATGTAGCATGATTCAGTCTGTCATTTTCCACCCCATCCATACCTGCAATAGTTCTCGCTGACCATCCCATAGACAGAGACCTCCTCACATAGCTCCATGGCCAGAATCATTGTGAACCAGCCAGTGCTCAGAAAGGTACCGGACATCGCCCTGCAGAAATGTGAAGAAAGGTATAGTTTACATTCACTGAGCAGGACATTAAAGGGGTTAGTACAAACTATAATTTTTTTTTTGTGAATGAATGACGGAGGAGCTGTACTAACAAACCCAATGTTACTACAGAAATCTCCTCCACTAGAGCTGTTGTATTCTGAACAAGGGGCTGCCCCCCAGCCAGAACACTACGATTAACGCTCTCCGCCATCGGCTAAGAGTGCTGATCAGGAGTCGGTTGGCTGCTGGTTTTCCTGCATGCTCGTCTGAACGGCCAGCTTCCATCAGACCGACTGCAATACACACGGGCCAAATGTGACCCAGGTTTCGGCCCCTGTGTACGGGGCTTTAAAGTGGAACTTTATTCAGAAAATTGCTCAGTTGCCCTCTATTTCTATGCATGTTTAAGCAATTTGTAGAGGCTTATCTGCTGCCTTAAAGCAGAATTAAACCCTCCTATCTTTAACAGCCAAGGAAGCTGCTTCTGTTTGATCTGCAATCGTCATGGTGCTGCACATGTGATGGCTCCAGCCATTTGATGGTTTGACAGTTTGAGAACACAAGCAAATGTGACAGTTAGCAATCGCAGCATCTCAGGAATGTAATTTTTATTTTTTTTATAATTAAAGCTTTTGTTTTGCTTTATGATTTACTGCAGTTCAGGGGCTCTGGGCTTTAGCAAAATGGCAGCCTCCAGCAAAACAAAACAGGAGTAATGCTGGAGGCAATTTACAACACACGCTAATTTCGGTAGCATAATTATCAATGTCGAATGAATGTTCCTTGCTAAAGAAAATTATTATCTATTAAGTTGCTATGGGTAAAGTTCATGGAAAGATTTAAACAAAACCCGTCATGAGAAAATTACATCAGCTGGCATTTTTATTACCTCTTTAACTAGCTGTGTTCGTATTTAAATACCGTATTTATCGGCGTATACAGCGCACTTTTTTGCCCTTAAAATCAGGGCAAAATCGTGAGTGCGCGATATACGCCGATACTCGCGAGAGGAGCCGAGCGTGCCCGAGTGTACGGTATATGTCGGCGGCGGATACAAACACACTGCGGGAAGCGGGGATCGATACTCGCTTCCCGCATTGTGTTTGAATGCGGCCGCCGACATATACCGAGCGCAGTACCCTCGGGTACACTCGGCCACGCTCGGCTTCTCTCACATAACTGCGAGGGGAGCCGAGCCTGGCCGAGTATACTGCGCTCGGTATATGTCGACGGCGCCGTTCAAACACAGCGCGGAAACGGTGATCGGCACAGAGACCAGCGCGGGAGGACACCACGACGGACGCCGGACTGGACAAGGCCGCCGATGGACGCCGGGCAAGACACCAAAACTGTAAGTATTAAAACATTTTTTTCCAGGAATGTCAGGCTAAATTAGGGGTGCGTGCTATACACCGGTGCGCGTAATAGGGCGATAAATACGGCTTGGCAGGCATAGAATTTGCTGGACTGCATCCCACATGAAGCAAAGCTGCTCCCCCTGCTTTCCTGTAAATCCTATTTGATATGAGCATGTGCAGCTGCTTCATGGGAACAGGAGAATACAGGCGAGGTACTCTTAAATTCAGATAACAGATTTAAAGTGATTAGCTACGTGGAAAGCTCATGAGCAATGGAAAACTATTACGTTTTGAGACCTTGCAGGCCAGGCATAGTAGCTCTCATGTGAATTTTTGGAGGTACAGGCAGCGTCAACATTTTTTCGAGGTCCATGGCCACTCTATAAGACCTCTCCTCCCTCACGCCCTTTGAGCGCCTTTTTTGTGGAAGACGATTCAAATCCCCATGTGGTCTCGGAAATGTACCGCATGCTGGGCTCCGCCACCCTGGACCCTAAGCCTGCACGTGTGCGGACTTGGGAGAGAGATCTAAATCTTGAACTAACCACGGCTCAGCTGACCCACCTCTACCAGCTCACCCACTCCAGCTCTATTGAGTCTAAAACCCAAGAAACTAATTATAAAATCCTGTCGCGCTGGTATAGGGTGCCAGCTGATTTGGTACGTATTTACTCTTCGGTATCGGACCTATGCTGGCGGCAATGTGGCCACAAAGGCACACTTATGCACATATGGTGGGAATACCCTTGCATCAAACCCTTTTGGGCAGACATCCAATCCCAAATAAAAGAGATCCTAGGTCTAGACATCCATCTATCCCCGCTCCACTTTCTCCTACATGTCTCTCAGATCCCGGTTAGTAGATATGAGAAGAGTGCATTGCCGCATTTTCGAGGGAGGAATGGGTTGGCAAGGTAAATGATATTACAAAAGCTGAACATTGGATAGCAACTTGTAGAGGTACTTTGGAACACTTTAACATCATATGGGCACCCTGGGTGGCCTACGTGGCTGACCCAGGGCATGTACCCTCTAGTCTGGATTTGGTGTTGTTAGAATTGGCAGAGCCCTCCCTTAGGTCCCACAGGGGCGGTGACGCTCTTGCATCAGGAAGATTTCCCTCTGCTCCCTCGGGGTGTGGCCCAGCCCCCGTTGTGGCTCCCTGGGTGCAGACTTAAGGACTCCACCTTTAATTGCAGGTATGCTCAGACTCCCCTCTTCCCTCTATTTCCTCACTTTTTCCCTACTTTTCCTTCTTCTCTTCTCCTACCCCCTAGTTCCTTCTCAGTTATTTACAGCCTCTTAGTTACATGGTTTAGGACCAGGGGCGGACTGACCATGAGTTACTCGGGCACTGCCTGAGGGCCCCATGCCACTAGGGGGCCCCATCAGGGTTGCCAGGCTCAGTAAAACCAGGGACAGTATGTAAAAATCTGTGTTTTTTTTTTACATCTGTCCCTGATATGTCCGAAACCTTCATGCTTTTGATGTGAAAATCCAGAGATTTTAGCTGCCCCGCCTCTGTACCAGGGCCGGCGCTAGCAATAGGCGGGTCAAGCGGCTGCTTGGAGCGCCAGGGTAGGGGAGGCGGCAAAATCTGGATCCCCAGCCACTATTAAAATACCGGCATTTTTTTTGAAAAAATACATGCTTTATGGCGAATTGGCGCTAGCCGCTAGGCTAGGTGGCGGTTGCGCCTGTGACTACATGCCGGATGGACTGCTCTATCCCCAGCCTGCAGTGCCGCCCTAGTAGCGGCAGCAGTGAGGAGATGAGGGGAGAGACTGAGCCGACATGAGGAGCAGCCAGCCAGAGGTGCCGCGTGATCGGTGGAGCGGATAAGATGGAAGCCCTGGAGCTGCATGCACTGTAAGTTACCATGGCGGGCTTGCCGTGGTATCCGCCCCCCCTCCTCCTGGGCGCCCGGGATCTGGTGTCACACTCGGGGAACGGCCCAGGTTTCAGCGCGGAGAGCCGGCGGGAGGAGGAGACAGGAGCCGAGCTTGAGGAGAGAGATGTCGGGCTACACAGGAAGGAAGCCTCCCCGACCACAGACAACACGGCTCTGCATGCTCCTCTCACTGCATCCCCGGTCTTCTATCGCTTCTCACCCTCCCTGCTCTTCCCTCCCTCCTTCCCACTGCCTTCATCTCCACCCTCCCTTCTTCCCACTGCCTTCATCTCCACCCTCCCTCCTTCCATCTCCATCCCTCCCTCCCTCCTTCCATCTCCATCCTCCCTCCTTCCATCTCCCTCCCTCCTTCCATCTCCATCCCTCCCTCCTTCCATCTCCATCCTCCCTCCCTCCTTCCATCTCCATCCTCCCTCCCTCCTTCCATCTCCATCCTCCCTCTCCATCCTCCCTCCCTCCTTCCATCTCCATCCCTCCCTCCCTCATTCCATCTCCATCCTCTCTCCTTCCATCTCCATCCCTCCCTCCTTCCATCTCCATCCTCCCTCCCTCCTTCCATCTCCATCCTCCCTCCCTCCCTCCTTCCATCTCCATCCCTCCCTCCTCCCATCTCCATCCTCCCTCCCTCTCTCCTTCCATCCATCCTCCCTCCATCTCCATCCTCCCTCCCTCCTTCCATCTCCATCCTCCCTCCCTCCTTCCATCTTCCACCCTCCCTCCTCCATCTCCATCTCCTCCTTCCATCTCCATCCATCTCCATCCATCTCCATCCCTCCCTCCCTCCTTCCATCTCCATCCTCCCTCCATCTCCATCCTCCCTCCTTCCATCTCCATCCCTCCCTCCTTCCATCTCCATCCTCCCTCCCTCCATCTCCATCTCCATCCTTCCTCCATCTCCATCCCATCCCTCTCCATCTCCCTCCATCTCCATCTCCAGATCCTTCCATCCTCCCTCCCTCCTTCCCTCCATCCATCCTCCATCCATCCTTCCATCTCCATCCTCCCTCATCCTCCATCTCCATCCTCCCTCCCTCCATCTCCATCCCTCCCTCCCTCCTTCCATCTCCATCCCTCTCCATCTCCATCCTCTCCATCTCCCTCCTTCCATCTCCATCCCCATCCACTCCATCCTCCCTCCTTCCATCTCCATCCCTCCCTCCTTCCATCCTCCTCTCTCCTTCCATCTCCATCCCCATCTCCTCCCTCCTTCCATCTCCATCCTCCATCTCCCTCCTTCCATCTCCATCCCTCCCTCCCTCCTTCCATCTCCATCCTCCCTCCCTCCATTCCAGCTCCTTCCATCCTCCCCTCCCTCCATCTCCATCTCCCATCCCTCCCTCTCCTCCATCTCCATCCTCCCTCCCTCCATCTCCATCCTCCCTCCCTCCTTCCATCTCCATCCCTCCCATCTCCATCCCTCCCCTCCATCCTTCCATCTCCTCCCTCCCTCCTTCCATCTCCATCCCTCCTTCCATCTCCATCCTCCCTCCCTCCTTCCATCTCCATCCCTCCCTCCCTCCTCCATCTCCATCCCTCCCTCCTTCCATCTCCATCCCTCCCTCCCTCCATCTCCATCCTCCCTCCTTCCATCTCCATCCCACCCTCCCTCCTCCCTCCATCTCCATCCTCCCTCCCTCCCTCCTCCATCTCCATCCATCCTTCCATCTCCATCCCTCCTTCCATCCTCCTCAATCATCCCTCCCTCCTTCCATCTCCATCCCTCCCTCCACCTCCTTCCATCCCATCCTCCCTCCCTCCTTCCATCTCCATCCCTCCCTCCCTCCTTCCATCTCCATCCCTCCCTCCTCCCTCCTTCCATCCATCCATCCTTCCATCCCTCCCTCCTCCTCCTCTCCATCCTCCCTCCTTCCTCCCTCCATCCCTCCTTCCATCCCCTCCATCTCCATCCCCCCTCCTTCCATCTCCATCCCTCCTCTCCATCTCCACCCTCCCTCCTTCCATCTCCATCCATCTCCCTCCCTCCCTCCTTCCCTCCTTCCATCTCCTTCCCATCTCCATCCCTCCTTCCATCCCTCCTTCTCCTCCCTCCCTCCTTCCATCTCCATCCCTTCCTCCTCCCTCCTTCCATCTCCATCCCTCCCTCCTTCCTTCCATCTCCATCCCTCCCTCCTTCCATCTCCATCCCTCCTTCCTTCCATCTCCATCCCTCCTTCCTTCCATCTCCATCCCTCCCTCCTTCCATCTCCATCCCTCCCTCCCTCCTTCCATCCCTCCTTTCTTCCTTCCATCCCTCCCTCCTTCCTCCCTCCATCCCTCCTTCCATCCCTCCCTCCTTCCTTCCATCTTCCCTCCCTCCCTCCTTCCATCTCCCCCTCCCTCTCCTCCCTCCTCCCTCCATCCTCCCCCTTCCTCCATCCCTCCCTCCCTCCTTCCATCCCTCCCTCCTTCCATCTCCATCCCTCCTTCTTCCATCTCCATCCCTCCCTCCCTCCTTCCATCCCTCCCCTTCTCCATCTTCCCTCCTCCCTCCCTCCTCCCTCCCTCCTTCCATCCTCCCTCCTTCCCTCCCTCCCTCCTCCCTCCTTCCATCTCCATCCTCCCCTCCCTCCCTCCTTCCTTCCATCCTCCCTCCCTCTCCCCCTCCATCTCCCTCCCTCCTTCCATCCCTCTCCATCTCCCTCCCTCCTTCCATCTCCCTCCCTCCCTCTCCATCCCATCCTCCTTCCATCTCCATCCCTCCCTCCTTCCTTCCATTTCCATCCCTCCCTCCTTCCTTCCATCTTCCCTCCCTCCCTCCTTCCATCTCCCTCCCTCCCTCCTTCCATCTCCCTCCCTCCCTCCCTCCTTCCATCCTCCCTCCTTCCCTCCCTCCCTCCTTCCATCTCCTTCCATCTCCATCCTCCCTCCTTCCCTCCCTCCCTCCTTCCATCTCCATCCTCCCTCCCTCCCTCTTTCCATCTCCCTCCCTCCCTCCTTCCCTCCTTCCATCTCCCTCCCTCCCTCCTTCCATCTCCATCCCTCCTTCCATCTCCCTCCATCCCTCCTTCCATCTCCCTCCCTCCCTCCTTCCATCTCCATCCCTCCTTCCATCTCCATCCCTCCCTCCTTCCATATCCATCCCTCCCTCCTTCCATATCCATCCCTCCCTCCCTCCTTCAATCTCCCTCCATCCCTCCTTCCATCTCCCTCCATCCCTCCTTCCATCTCCATCCCTCCCTCCCTCCTTCCATCTCCATCCCTCCCTCTCTCCATCCCTCCCTCCTTCCATCTCCATCCCTCCCTCCTTCCATCTCCATCCCTCCCTCCTTCCCTTCCATCTACATCCCTTCCTCCTTCCATCTCCCTCCCTCCTTCCATCTCCCTCCCTCCTTCCATCTCCCTCCCTCCCTCCATCTCCATCCTCCCTCCCTCCCTCCATCTCCATCCTCCCTCCCTCCTTCCATCTCCATCCTCCCTCCCTCCTTCCATCTCCATCCTCCCTCCTTCCATCTTCATCCATCCTCCCTCCTTCCATCTCCATCCTCCCTCCCTCCTTCCATCTCCATCCCTCCCTCCTTCCATCTCCCTCCCTCCCTCCTTCCATCTCCATCCCTCCCTCCCTCCTTCCATCTCCATCCCTCCCTCCCTCCTTCCATCTCCATCCCTTGCTCCTTCCATCTCCATCCCTCCCTCCTTCCATCTCCATACATCCCTCCCTCCATCCCTTCCATCTCCATGCCTCCCTCCCTTCCATCTACATCCCTCCCTCCCTCTTTCCATCTCCATCCCTTCATCCTTCCATCTCTATACAGAGCCCTATCCTCCCTCCCTCCCTCCATCTTCATCCCTCCATCCTGTGTGTGGGTAACGGATGGACAGATATGTGTATGGGGAGGACAGGTGTGCAGGAGGGTACAGAGGGGGAACAGATATCTGTGTGTGAAGGGGGGTACAGAGGGGGTGATGATCTGAGACCTGAAAATACAGGAATTGGGGCGTGGAAGGCTTTTTAGTGAGGGGCAGAGCGTGCGTGGGGGGGGCGCAAAATTAGGTATCGCCTAGGGTGTCAAAACTCCTTGCACCAGCCCTGCTCTGTACTGCCACCTGGCGTGGTGGCCATCTGTAAGCCGGGGGGCCCCATAATTTTCTATTGCCCGGGGGCCCCATGAGTTGTCAGTCCGCCCCTGTTTAGGACTGTTAATTTCTCTGTTTTGCACTAACTGGACTTATGGCCACAGCATCTTGGCACTGTGGAGGGAGCCCCCCCATAGGGGTTGGCATCTTTTCCCCTCCTGGCACCTCCTGTTTGCCATAGGCGTTCCAGTATTTGGCGGTGTGCCAGGAGAGGTTGGACAGAGGCTGACTTGGCCCCCCTCTCCTGGCGTCGCTGCCAGTGGGATGCCTTATGCCCTTTTGAAGGGTATTGAATACGGTTATCACTGCCATATTGTGTCCGGACCGGACCAGAAGTATAAGCCCTATACCATGGCTAATTTGCAACTTGTATTGTCATTTATTTGTTCTCTAAATAAAGATTTTACAAAAAAAAAAAAAAAAAGTGATTAGATACATTATAGCACATTTACATTTTTTTTTAGGTCTGCCTGGTTACATAAAATGAAAAAACAGAACTATTTCAATGAATCAGTTTGCACTAGATGAAATGGATTCATGGGGATGAAGGGGAACGTGCACACTTGCCTGTTCTTGCCCGTCTCGTTCTGAAATATCTGGTCACAGTGCATCATCATATTCTGGGTAAGTGTGTAGATATTTACTCCGGGATATCTGCCTTTTGCCTGCAATAAGGCTCGATAGGTAATCCCTTGGTCAATGTCCATCTGCCTAGGAGGACCCCAGATGACGTACACTGTCTCGTGAGCTTGCTGGAAAAAGTAGGTCTGGTTGCGAAGGAGCAGTGGAACGCTGGTGTGGGACACAACTCTTAGCGTGCTTCGGCTGCCCACGTCTGATTCGTACCCAACAGTGGGAGCCGTGTTCATTCGCAGGACACATTCAGCCTGGTCTATCTGCGGCCCCAGGCCGGAGCCGAGCATCTGGCCAGAACTGGACACCACCGCGCACGTCTTGCATGGGTTCCTGACCAGTGCCTGTGGGGAATAAAACACATGCTTCAATAACAAAATCATTTAATGCAACCAGTGTAAGTAGCTGATGTTGACTTGGTATCAGCCTACTGTAATCTTCTGTTAGGGCAAACACATACTGGGAGAGGGAGGGGCAACAGTGAGCCAATCAGGTGTGCTGCAATCCACATGTGCTGGCCCTAAACATGCTGACAGGAGGAGAAAACATTGGGCTTCTGCTCTTTTTTCACACGCTAGGGCTAGGTTGGTGTCTAATCTGTATTGCTTAGTCTCAAGAGAAGAGTGGTCAGATCTACATATACTTTGGCAGATAAAATGGTTTCTAAACACATATTTCATCCAGGTATTTAATTGTTTACTTGGAACTCATCCTTAAAAACTTCAATTAAAAACAGAAGTTCTGCTGTTTCTATTCCTTCCCTCTCTGGAAACTTTTTTGATTGACAAGTACCTGCTCTCACTTCTGCTTGGATCGTTGGGTGATTCAAGTGGAAGTTCACAAGACCCCAGAAGGCTGAAGGACCATTTACCAGAAGGACCATTCACAGGGCACAACCACAAGGAGTCACAGCTGGCTTCCCACAGCCAACATGGTGACGCCAGGGACACAGACTGGTGAGGAACCGCCTCAGGTGAAGACTACGTTGGATCCCTGGACACTTAAAGCAGAGGTTCACCTGAATTTTTTTTTTAAAAGCTAGCAGCTACAAATACAGAAGCTGCTGACTTTTAATAAATGGACACTTACCTGTCTAGGTCGCCCGCGACGTCGGCAGCCGAAGCCGAGCTACTGCTCGACTCTCGACTCCCCCCGCCGCTATCCTTGGTGAGGGAAGTGAAGTGCTAAGGCTTCACTGCCCGGTTCCCTACTACACATGCGCGAGTCCTGCTGTGCCGTTCAATATGGTCCCCGCTATGTTCTGGGAGCCGAGAACACAAGGGGGGTGACACGGAGGGGCCTGACTTCAGCGGGAGTCTATACCTCCAGTGGGAGTCTATAACAGGAGGTGGTGCAAATACCTGTTTTATACACCCCCTCCCCCCTGAAAGCAATCCAGAGTCTATTCTCAGGAGGGGCACTGCCAGAAAATAAGGTGTTGCTTACAGAACTCAATTAGGTGTCCGCTGCAATATTGCAGTACCGCTAAAAAATCAATGATTGCCGCCATTACTAGTAAAAAATATTTAAATATAAATGCCATAAATCTATCCCATAGTTTCTAGACGATTGTCAGGGACTGCAGACATGGTACAAGAGATGGTCAGAGACTGCAGACATAGTACAAGAGAAGGTCAGAGAATGCAGACATGGTACAAGAGATGGTCAGAGAATGCAGACATGGTACAAGAGATGGTCAGAGACTGCAGACATGGTACAAGAGATGGTCAGAGACTGCAGACGTGGTACAACTGATGGTCAGAGACTGTAGACATGGTACAGGAGATGGTCAGAGACTGCAGACGTGGTACAAGGCATGGTCATACTGCAGGCATGGTACAAGGGATGGTCAGAGAATGCAGACATGGTACAATAGATGGTCAGAGAATGCAGACATGGTACAAGAGATGGTCAGAGACTGCAGATATAGTACAAGAGATGGTCAGAGAATGCAGACATGGTACAATAGATGGTCAGAGAATGCAGACATGGTGCAAGAGATGGTCAGAGACTGCAGACATGGTGCAAGAGATGGTCAGAGACTGCGGACATGGTGCAAGAGATGGTCATAGACTGCAGACATGGTACAAGAGATGGTCAGAGACTGGAGACGTGGTACAAGGGATGGTCAGAGACTGTAGACATGGTACAGGAGATGGTCAAAGACTGCAGGCATGGTACAAGGGATGGTCAGAGTCTGTAGGCATGGTACAAGGGATGGTCAGAGACTGCAGGCATGGTACAGGAGATGGTCAAAGACTGCAGACGTGGTACAAGGGATGGTCAGAGACTGCAGGCATGGTACAAGGGATGGTCAGAGTCTAAAGGCATGGTACAATAGATCTATGCAGCCTCATCAATGCCCATCATTGCAGCCTCACTGTGCATATGAACGCAGCCCCAACTTTGTATCAAAATTCAGTCACACTTTTGTATATTAATGCAGGCCCACTTTTGTTTATTAATGCAGTCCCACTTTTGTATATTAATGCAGTCCCACTTTTGTATATGGATGCAGTCCCACCTTTGTATATGAATGCAGTCTCACCTTTGTATATGAATGCAGTCCCACCTTTGTATATGAATGCAGTCCCACCTTTGTATATGAATGCAGTCCCACCTTTGTATATGAATGCAGTCCCACCTTTGTATATGAATGCAGTCCCACTTTTGTCTATGAATGCAGTCCCACTTTTGTCTATGAATCCAGTCCCACTTTTGTATATAAATGCAACCCCACTTCTGTCTATTAATGCAACCACACTGTGCATGGCTCTCACCATGGCATTACCTCGATCACACACAGCAGGTATCTCCTCTCCCGACGTGTGTCATGGAACAAACAGGAGCTGTAGGTCTGTGTTCGGCAGGGCAGTATGCTCTAGCAAGGTCCCCCCTAGACGGGCTTGTGTGATAGACAAAACACTGATTCAATCAGTGTTCCATCTCCATCTACTATCACACGAGCATGTCTAGCACAGGCAGCACAGCCGAACACAGATCCAGCTCTCACACACAGCCAGAGATGCCCAATGTCATACACGCATGAGAGAGGGGAGCGCTGCAGTCAGCTACAGCTCAAAGCAGCCTCAGGACAGGCAGCCTACCGGCCCTGGTGAAGAGAGAGAGAGAGTGAAAGACTCGGCAGCGGCAGCTGCAGGCAGGCCCGGACTGGGACCAAAAATAGGCCTGGGCATTTTAGACTGAGCAGCCCGGGGGGGGGGGGAGAAAGAAAGATAGATAAAGATAGATAGATAGATAAACAAGAAAGATAGATAAACCAGAAAGATAGATAGATAAACAAGAAAGATGGATAAAGATAGAAAGCAAGAAGGGAAGGAAGATAGATAAAGAAAGAAATAAAGATAAAGAAAGAAGGGAAGATAGCTAGATAGATAGATAGATAGATAAAGAAGGGAAGGAAGATAGATAAAGAAAGAAAATAGATAAAGATAGAAAGCAAGAAGGGAAGGAAGATAGATAAAGAAAGAAATATAGATAAAGAAAGAAGGGAAGATAGATAGATAGATAAATAAGGGAAGGAAGGAAGATAGATAAAGAAAGAAAGATAGATAAAGATAGAAAGAAAGAAGAGAAGGAAGGAAGATAGATAAAGATAGATAGATAGATAGATATAGATAGACAGTGGCGGTGCGTCTATAGAGGGCGCCGGAGTGCCGCCCCCTCTGGTTCAGCCGCGACAATGGGCACAGTGGCGACGATGGGCACAGTGGCGACAATGAGCACAATGGCAACAATTAAAGGGCACAGGGGCATCAATTGGCACAGTGGCGACAATTGAAGGGCACAGTGGCTGTGTTTGATGGCATGGCACAGTGGTGACAATTGATGGCACAGTGGCTGCGTTTGATGGCACAGTGGCTGTGTTTGATGGCACAGTGGCTGCGTTTGATGGCATTGCACAGTGGTGACAATTGATGGGCCCAGTGGCTGCGTTTGATGGGCACAGTGAGGCTGCAATTGTTTTTTGTTTTTTTTCATTTGCGCCCACCAAAATTTTTGAGCACCAGCCACCACTGTAGATAGATAGCTAGATAGATTATTATCTATCTATCTACAGTGGCAGCTGGTGGGGGGGTGCAAACGGAAAAAAAAAAAGAGAAAAAAGAGAGAGAGAGAGAGAAAGGTGAAGAGAGAGCGAGAGAGAAGGGAATGAAGGGCACCCCATACATAAGTGTACAGTACTCTCAGTACTCACTCAGAGGCAGGAGGGACTGACTGGATGGATATCAGACTCCATATTTCCTTTCTGATTCCTGGGCTTGAATCTTCCCGCCCACATCCCTTAGGCAGCAGAACAGTGTCTGTCGGGAGAGTGGGTGGGGCAGACACGGGAGGAGAAGAAGAGAGGAGGGGGAGGAGTAGAAGCAGCTCCTCTCCTCTAACTGGCCGTGGGGGCAGCAAGGGGAGGGGAGAAGTGTCAGAGCTGGCTATGATACCCCAGCTGATCTCTCTCTATCTTGCGCTGTGTTGGTGGTGTACACCCCTGGGGAGACGTGAGGGCCGTTCGCGGGCCACAATCGGCCCGCGGGCTGAAGCAAGCCCGCGGCCCACAGGCATTTGCTAGGTTTGCCCTATGGCCAGTCCGGGCCTGGCTGCAGGCACCGCAAAGCAGTTTAAAAAAAAAATTGAAAAAAATGCCAATGTGACATGATTGCCTCGGGGGGGGGGGGGGGGAATTGCCCTGTTGCCCTCCCTGGATCCGCCGTTGCCTGAAAGGTGTCAAATGTGACACCGGAAGGAGGGGGGGTTCTGAAAAACGGAGGTTCACTTTTGGGTAAACCTCCACCTTAAGTGTCCTTTTTGTTAAAGTCAGCAGCTACGGTTTTCGTAGCTGCTGACTTTTATTATTATTATAATTTTTTTTAATGACTGAAGATCCTTTTTAAGTCTGCAACGGGTCTCCACTTTCCATGCTGACTTTTTAATACATTTCTTATTATGGAAGATGTAAAAGAAGGAAGCACCCCTGTTCTAGGAGCAGTAACTTTAAAGCAGAGTTCCACCCAAAAATGGTGACACCCTGACATGCAACATTTTGCATGTCATTTTTTTGGGGAGAGGGGCAGTGGATACCCTTTTTTTTTTTAGAGGCATCCAACTCCCACTTTCTCCCGGGGCTCCTTGGCTCCGGAAGTTTACTTTTCCCCCCTCGCTCTGTACAATCTTCTGGGACAGGTCCCAGAAGTTTGCCCGGCCAATCACAGCATGGCTCGCGCATGCGCAGTACGTGTCCGGGTGTGAAGCCACAGCCGGGTGCCCACAGTCAGAATGCCGGCGCTGGAGAGGAGCGGAGCTTTGTTTGCCCCACATTGCTAGACCGTGGGACAGGTGAGTGTGCGATTATTAAGGGCCCTTTTACAGGGGGTGGATCAGTATTGTTCCACCTCCGTGTGTCCATTTGCTCAGCGGGGATCGCTCCGTAAATCCCTGCTGAGCCGTCGGATGACAGGGCGTTCTTTGCACACTGTGCAGAGACCGCCCTGTTTTTTCTCCACTCTCCCCTATGGGGGAGCGGATGAACACGGACTGTGTGTCCGTGTTCATCCGATCTGCTCTGCAGACGGAAGAAAAAATAGGGGTTTGAAAGGGCCCTAAAAGTCAGCAGCTACACTTTTTGTATGGGTGGAACTCCGCTTTAAGGAGGACAGGAATGAAATGGACCTGTCAATGAATTCTAAATAATTTTAATATTGTCTCAAACTGATGGCATTGACACAAGCCCAAAATACTCTTAAAAAGCCCCTAAGGCTGTAAAGATAAGGCTTTCATAGGTCAAATGAGAACAGCCGGATAATTTTTTTCCTCACCTCCCCATCTGGGAGTCGGCTGTATCCCCAGAGCTGCAATGTATGAGGTAGATAAGATGGCTGGCTCTCTTCTTGTTCCTTGACGTTGGCTCTCATCCAGCACAGCCATAGGATGGCACAGAGAAGCAGACTTGCAGCACAGACCCGAGCCTATAGGAAGGATGACATCATAGAGATAGAAGTAGACTTTATTTGAGAACATGGACATGCAAACACGAGGGTCTCCTGAACCTACTCTGTGCTATCACTGCATTGAATGAAGTTTACCATTAAAGCAAACCATTCACTAATGCTGCGTACACACGGTCGGAATTTCCGACAACCAATGTTCGATGTGAGCTTGTTGTCGGAAAATACGACCGTATGTATGCTTCATCAACAAAATTTTGAGAGCTGGTTCTCAAATTTTCCGACAACAAAAGTTTTTGCCGAAAATTCCGACCGTGTGTACACAATTCAACGCACAATAATTCTACATATGCTCGGAATCAATTAGACTCGGAATCATTAAACTTCATTTTTCTCGGCTCGTTGTAGTGTTGTACGTCGCCACGTTCTTGACAGTCGCAATTTCCGACAACATTTTTGTGACCGTGTGTATGCAAGACAAGTTTGAGCCAACATTCAGTCAGAAAAAAATTCACAGTTTTGATGTCGGAATTTCCGATCGTGTGTACGCGTCTTAAGTGTTGATAGTACTGAGGCATTTAACTCAAGTTTCTCATTCATTACTAGCTTCGGAGCAGCCAACCTGCACTAGGAATGCATTTTCAGCACTTGTATTAATGGGTCAAATTTTTTACTTTTACCTACAGGTAAGCCTATAATAAGGCTTATCTGTAGGTACAAAGAATATCTCCTAAACCTGTACAGTTTAGGAGATATTCCCCTTGCAATGTGCAGCTGACTTCAGCGGCACATGCGCATTGGGGATTCTCGACTGAAAGCCCAGCAAACGCCAGACCGTGCCAGAAAGGAGTCTCCCGTGCAGTGTTGCTCATCTTACTTTAAAAAGTAATTAGTTACAGTTACAAATTACTTCTCCGAAAAAGTAATTGCGTTAGTGACTCAGTTACTACATTGAAAAAGTAATTAGTTACTCAGCAAAGTAACTGATTTTTTTTTAATATTCTACAATATTCTTTGTTGAGAAGCAGATGACGGGCGCTTGCCAGGGAGCAGTGAGTTAATACTCCAAGACAAAAGAATGGCAGATCCTTGAGAGAAGAAAACCGGAAACAAATGGTGATCTCGTGTATATCCCAGCCTAGGTGCATCCGTCCCACCATGTATGTGCAGCTAATAGGACTTAAAACCCTTATCCATCTGCTATATATTACATCCAAATTATAAGCTGGATTAAAATGTATGTTTATAATATACATTCCCTTGATGTAAAATCTTATATTAGGCTTTATTAGAATTTTCTATAGTTTGTTTATTATTTTATTTATCTTATATAAGCTTTATTAGATGCTGGAATCTGGAATGGGGATGTCGGATTTGTCTTTGTTGTCTGATGAAGAGATGAAATCACTGACCAAAAATAACCTGCTGATCATTGGTCTGTATAGGTGTCCTGCACTTACCATGTTGACCACTAGATGTCGCTGTGTACACTGTGTTGTATAGGGAACGTTTGTTCTGTGGAACATTTTGTTCCGGTCATATGTTCCCCGGATCATTGATCAGGTTGCGCACAGTGTGTGTGATCCCCGGTGATAGGTCAGTGTGAGGCGGGTGGGGCTCATTGTATCCAGGGCTCCTTGCGATTGGGAGTTTTTAGACCGCTGTGACAGACCATCACAGTGGTCACATGATTCTAAAGCGGAGTTCCACCCATATTTATGTTCACAGCGCCGGCAGAAGCAATTACTCTGCTGCCATCCAGTGGCGGTAGATGTAATTGCGGTAATGCCGCCCAAGTAATGGGAACTGCGTTACCGTGAGGGGAAGAGTAATCAGGTAGATTACTCATTACCCTCAAAGGGGGCTGCGTTAGGTAACTGCGTTTATTGTAACTCCGTTACTTACAACACTGCTCCCGCGATACCCGGAAGACACGCCGAGGTGTGGATCGGCTGAGATTCCGACGCATCGTTCTAAGGTAAGTATTTCATAATGAGCTAGTATGCGGTACATACTAGCTCATTATACCTTTTGCCTTACAGGTGTAACAAAACAAAAAAAATGTGTCAGCGGGTATTCAACCGTTTTAAAGTGAAGATTTGCTATGTTGTAGGGAACATCTAGAATGTTAATTGTGCCTAAGACCGGCCAAGGAAGGAGCAATTTTGTTTCCTACAACCACAGGTTGCAAAAAGGAAGATTGCTCCAATACCCCCATCAACACAGACAGCGTTGACAGGGGAATCCCTCCTGCAGAGCCATTGTGTTCTCCCGGCAAGGGGGTTGGTGGAAGCCATTCCCGCAGGGAGAATACAGTGAATATTGCTAGCAGATATAAATCCGGCAGGCTGGTTCTACCCAAGTTTACCCATCGATCAACTTGGCTACGTTCAGCCTGCTCGTACATTGTCAGAATTGGTACGTCTATGGCCGGTTTAATCACCATCTTGAATGTCCCCTTCTATGGGCCGTGTTGTCTGATAGGTCTATCTCAGGAGTAGTTAGGCAGAAAAGCAAACGCATTTGAATGTAAAATGGCTCTCATATTTCTTCTGTGTATATAGCTATTTGCCTATAGTTTGCCTTCAATCAATACGGCAAAAAGGAGTGGTCAAGCAACAGCCAATCAGCAGCTGTGTTTCATAAACTACTTTCAGGCTGGGTTCACACTATTGTGATCTGGTTGCAGGTTTCTCCGTAGCCAATTTGCATGTCAGGAGAGTGTGACCGTCTCCCAATGGAGACAGTTCACACAGCTCCGGGATGGCTGTGGAGTGGAGTTCAGATTAAACTCTCTTTTTTTTTTTTTGTTTACTATGGTGACCTCATAAACATTTCATATATTAAAAAACTTACTAAAATCTTCATGTTTCATGTTAGATTCCCAGGGCCTGAAAAAGTAGAAAGAAACAAAACATGAGCTGGTCAGTTTACATTGCTCCACATGCATTTTTATTAGAATTTGGGTAATTTCCAAGCATTGTAAAAAAAAAAAATCATTGGTGTTTTTGTGCCATCTCCCCTCTGTTTCTGTTTTCTATTTTAGTGCATTAATATTTTGGCTTGCATGTGTTTTAGGAATCATTCCTAGTTCACATGGAGGTCTTATAGGGTTACCACCTTTCCCTTTAAGCCAAACCCGAACACTTTTGGTGCCCCAAGGAAAGTAGTAATGCGGTGCGCATAGCGTGCTGCAGCAAACAGTGGTTGTGGCAAAATTGCTCTTGCTGACATCATCGTCCTGCCCCCCCCCCCCAGTAATGCCAGACAGCAAGAGATTTGTATGTGACTATCATGGTTACTTGGGGAGCTACATCCCGGTCCTAATAATGTGTCCGGGTTTCAGTCCCCCCTGAAACCCGGACACATGAATCAAAACCCGGACTATCCAGGTGAATCCCCTACAGGTGGCAACCCTCAGGTCTTATGACTGGTGGGTCACAGCATTAATACATTTGCAAGCAGCCTTAAAGGAAGTTACCTCCTCTTTGGATGATGCCACATCCTGCCTTGAACCCCCTGGGCGCTATTTATGAAAACTGCTCCTGCACTGTAGGGCAGTGGTTGTGGGTGGTCCTGGAAGGGAACTTGTCAAAAAAGAATTTCTTCATCTTTTTGAAAATGAAACTCTGACAAACCCACTCTAATCTTAATGTTTTCAGTAACACCCAAAAAAGTTAACACAAGTGTACTTTAACGTGTTTTTGTATGTGGGGAGTTCCTCTTTCACATTACCTCATTGTGCACATTGTGCTGTACGTTCCCTCTTTCACACCACCTCATTCTGTACACTCCACTGTACACTTCACTGTACACGCCCTATTCACATAACCTCATTATGTACTCTGATCTGTACAGTCCATATCAGCATACATAATGAGGTGGTATGGAATATGGACTGTACAGAGCGGAGTACAGAATGTTGTGGTGTGGAATAGGGAGCGTACAACACAGTAAATAATCTGCAGTGTACACAATGAGGTGGTGTGGGACATGGACTGTACAGAGTACACTGCTCTGTGCAATCCCTATTCTCGTACGTCTTGGTTTGGTCACTGTGGTGTACACTCCCTATTTCACACCACTTCATTCTGTACTCAGCTCTGTACAGTCCATATTCCATACCACCTCATTGTGTATGCTGCACTGTCCAGTCACAATTTTCATACCGCCTTATTATGTACACTGTGCTTTACAATGCCTACTCTACACCACTTCATTCAGTATGCTTTCCTATATATCTTCTACGGCTCATTCTATACACTATGCTGTATATACCCCATTCAACAATGCCTCTTTCTGTACACTATGTTGTATATTCCCCATTCTACAATTCCTCTTTCTGTACACTATGCAGTATATTCCCCATTACACAATGCCTCTTTCTGTACACTATGTTGTATATTCCCCATTCTACAATTCCTCTTTCTGTACACTATGCAGTATATTCCCCATTACACAACGCCTCTTTCTGTACACTATGCTGTATATACCCCATTTCCACATTGCATCTTTCTGTACACTATGCAGTAGGGTTGTCCCGATACCACTTTTTTAGGACCGAGTACAAGTACCGATACTTTTTTTCATGTACTCACCGATACCGAATACCGATACTTTTTTTAAATGTCATGTGACAGTTTTCAAACCACAATACAGACTAAGGATATTTTCTTTAGCATTATGAAGAACTCTAACTCAAGACATTATAAAATAATAAAAATGAGTAAAAATGAATAAAAATGTTTTATTTTCTTGTCACGCAGTAGTAAAAAAACTCAAAGAATTTTCACAGAACATGTTGATAAATACAAAAAAAGTATTCTATTTAGGTATCGGGAGCATTTGTGCGAGTACAAGTACTCCCACAAATACTCGGTATCGGTCCCGATACCGATACTAGTATCGGTATCTGGACAACCCTACTATGCAGTATATTCCCCAATACACAACGCCTCTTTCTGTACATTATGCAGTATATTCCCCAATACACAACGCCTCTTTCTGTACACTATGTTGTATATTCCCCATTCTACAATTCCTCTTTCTGTACACTATGCAGTATATTCCCCATTCATTACACAACGCCTCTTTCTGTACACTATGCTGTATATTCCCCATTCCACAACTCCTCTTTCTGTACACTATGTTGTATATTCCCCATTCTACAATTCCTCTTTCTGTACACTATGCGGTATATTCCCCATTCTACAATTCCTCTTTCTGTACACTATGCGGTATATTCCCCATTCCACAACTCCTCTTTCTGTACACTATGCTGTATATTCCCTATTTCACAATGCGTGTTTCTGTACACTATGCTGTATATTCCCCATGCCACAACTCCTCTTTCTGTACACTATGTTGTATATTCCCCATTACACAACGCCTCTTTCTGTACACTATGCGGTATATTCCCCATTACACAACGCCTCTTTCTGTACACTATGCGGACCAGACTAAAAGTTCCAAGTCCTTTCCTCATTAGACTGAGAATGGAATGGTTAAAAACGTTTGGACAGATTGAAAGCAGCGGGAGACATTTCTCTGTCAATCAAAAGCTGTGACATAAGGGTCGGGCCAAGTCCTGCTGTCTGTGTCAATGGATGCAGTAGCGGGACTGTGGGGGCACCTAACGAAAAGAAGCGGCTTGGAGTGCCAGCCAGGGACCCCAGAAGAAAGAAGATCCGAGCTGCTCTGTGCAAAACCATTGCACAGAGTAGGTAAGTATAGGCATGTTTGTTGTTTTTTTTTGTTTGTTTTTTTAAAGCAAAAAGCTTACAAACACTTTAAGATTGGCCATAGATGGATGTTTTTTTTTTTAAGCCAGTGGGCTAAATGAAAAAATAAAATAAAAATACTAACAGCTTTCTTCAACACAATTGAGGTGGATTGAGTGGGGACTCTCCGCTGTCAGAAAGCACTGATTAGTGGCTGATCAAGAAATATTTTCTAACAGTCCCATTTGACAGAAGTCGATCTGTCGAGCATTTGCTGTCACACATAGATCGAAATTAGTCTGGTTCTTGTTAAATCGGCCAAATTTGAATCCATCTTTTGGCCAGCTTTAAGCTAAAAAATAAATTAATACAATGTAATAGTTTAAAGAACAAATAAACAAATCTGTGTTCAGCACTATACATCAGTGGGTCAAAACTGATATATTTAGGGTGGAGGATCATGCCACACTATGCAAACACATTTAAAAAACCTTTCTGAAAAATATAGTGGCTTGAGCTATAGCAGGCAATGCTGTTTCTATGCCTGGCTCCCAGATCAGGGCACTCCTGGCATTACCTGTACTAAGCATTGCTGTTTAAATGCCCGGCTTCCAGATCAGGGCACCCCATTGCCGTTTCCATGGCCGACTCCCAAATCAGGGCACCCCTGCCATTACCTATTCCAGGCTTGCTTTTTCCATGCCTGGCTCCCGAAAAAGGTTACACCTAGTATCGTATAGAAGACGCTGCCCTCCCAAACCCTGGATCTCCGATCAGGGCACTCCTGGCATGATCAGTAATAGACATTGCCCCTCCCTGTGCCCAGCTGCAGGTACCCCTACTGTGATGTATAGCAGACATTGTTTCCAGCGCTTGGCCTGGGTATCAGGCATGTCCCCAGCATTCTGATCTCCCAGCTTTCAGATCAGGACACCTCCCTGGCACAAACCTTCCCTGACTGTGCTGATAGGGCTAAGAAGAATCCTGAATCAGGAAACACCTTTCCTGCCCCCCTCTGCACATTATACACAGTATGTGCACAGCTGCCTAATACCCATCTGCACTGCTGGGGCAGTTTGCAATGTGGAGTACCTTGTATGTACTCGGATTATGCTATTGCTGCATCTGGATAATCTGCATGTCATACTGGATTTTGTTTTACTTTGGACCAAACAGTTTCTATGCTGGGGATAAAATATAAAATCATTATACAGATTGTGAATGCTCGGCACTGGTGTGGGGCTGTTTTCTCAGGAGTAAAAAGAGGATGAAGTGAAAGAAGTTAAAGCAGCCTGGGGGTATAGGTTAGCTTGTACTGACCATAGATATTGCAACGTTTTGAGAATCCCCATCCTCCCATGCATGCAAGAATTTATCATTATATAATAAAATAAAGATAATTCTATGATTAAGGCCCTTTCGGTGTGAAACATGTAAGGGTTGGGGCCTCTCATATAACCAATTCTGTGATCCCAAAGATGTGTGGCACTGTACGATATTTAGAGATCCTTCTGTGCCACCCCACCCCCAAAAAAAAAAAAAAAAACAGCCAACATGCAATACAATAAATCACAAAAAAAAAAACATGATGCAATCAGTGCAGCACTGAAAAAAATAGTACACACAAAAAAAAAGTATACTCCACCCACAGTTGAACATAAAACTAAAGTGCATCAAGATAAACAAAGAATCTATAGAAATGTTGAAAAGCAACCATGATGTCTGTATGTGAATCTGAAATCAAACTACGATCCAATAATCAGAAATTCCACCTATAACTGAAGCCAATTCCAACCTCTATAGTGCATAAAAAAAGCAGTATTGTTCATTATCTGATATAATGTGCACAAACATCCAATATCACTCCTAAATAACATAAAAGTGCTAAGTGCAGATAAAGGCATTTAGGATATAATGAATAAATCCATGGTCATAAATATATAATACAATATACTCCAACTCCGCAATGCATCCTATAACTGAATGTATTCAGTTCATGAAAAAAAAGTTCAATGGGCTTCACTCCTCCATTGGGTCAAACTACCATCACGAAACGTTAATATTGGCATGTTGTCGTTGTATACCACCTTTTCACGAGTGACAATTTTTTAATCTGGTGCCTGAAGAAAGACTCACTCTTACCTTTGGAATACACATATTTGTGGGGTTCCCCATCCAGGGGATGCGACAAGTTCCTGGATGAAAACCTTTTAATTTCTTTGCTTCAGCATAGTGCTCAAGGGTAAAAAGGACAAAAACAGCAGCATAGTATGATGTAGTAGTGGAGATTTCATAAAACAAAGTAAAAAACACTTACAAGTCTAGTGCACAAAGGAAGACAGCATGAGATATTCAACACCACCACAGCCCTGGTGAGACTTGGTCCAGCTGACTACTCCCACCTCCTCCCAGCTATTGACATCACTTCCAGTCTAAGCCATCTCTGTGTTACGTTACAAACAATGCCATCAAAGACATAGAGATCACTTAACGGATACTGCTATTTAACCAGTGTTCTAGTGTATTATTACCCTGACAACCTGTTTCTTAAACTAAAATGATGTGCATGGACCTCAGTCCTCGTTTTATTGGTATGCATGGACCTCTGCCCTCATTTAAAATGGTGTTTATGGACTTCTGCCCTCATTTCAAATGGTGGGTATAGACTTCTGCCCTCATTTTAAATGGTGGGTATGGACTTCTGCCCTCATTTAAAATGGTGTTCATGGACTTCTGCCCTTACTTCAGACATCGTTTCGTAGATACTAAAGTAAATTTAACCCTTAAAGGATACATCAAATAAAATGTGACAATAAGTGCTACTAGCACTAAAAATGTGTAAAACATATATATAATAAATACGGCAAATAAAAAAAAAAGAATATCTTTTAAAAGCAGCATACATTTGATAATCACTAATGAAATAATTAATAATTAATTCCACATTGAAATCCGGATGATGAAATGTTTTCGCTAAAAATATGCTTCCACATCATCAGAATATCATCTATATATCTTAAACGGTATAAGCTCAGCTAAAAAAGCATCCAGCTCCCATCTGGTCATGAAAAACGTTGCAGTACTTGGGGAAAACTTAGTACCCATCTGACTTCTGTATTTTGGGGGTAAAATATACCCACATACAAAAAAGCATAACCTCCCTATATGATCAATGAAGTCATCAGGAAAAGAAAACACAGGGATAAGGATATATCAGCTGTCATCCACAAGACCTCTTATTCAGCAGGAGTGAAGTAACAGGACCAGACATGTGTTGGCAGGCAGTGTTTTCTTTTTCTTTCAGTGGGCACTGGGCAATGGGCGCATCATGATTGATGTGGATCTACATCTTTGTACCACATGACTGATAATGGTTGTACAGTACTTTGTGGAATTTTTTCATTTATTTTTTATATTAAGGCTACTTTGCTCATACAGCGTAAAGGCACTGCATTTTGTTTGTGGTGCCAGATGTCCTAGAGCTATGCACAGCCAGCCATAGGCAAGAATGGGAAAAGGTAGCTGTACGCAGTTATTTGCTTAAAGTAGCACACATGGACAAATGTAATTCACCGAACACACCTACCGGTCAATAACTGTTATGCCGCGTACAGACGATCGAACATTCTGACAACAAAACCGTGTATAAATTTCCGACGGATGTTGGCTCAAACTTGTCTCACATAATTCCGAACGTCAAGAACGCGGTGACGTACAACACTATGACAAGCCGAGAAAAAATTAAAGTTCAATGATTCCGAGCATGTGTCGAATTGATTCCGAGCATGCATAGAATTTTTGTGCGTTGAATTGTGTACACACGGTCGGAACCAGCTCTCAAATTTTTGTTGTCGGAAATTCCAACAGCAAACACACGGTTGGATTTTCCGACAACAAGCTCACATCGAACATTTTTTGTCGGAAATTCCGACCGTGTGTACGTGGCATTAGTGTCTTTTTTTCCTGTGTAAATTTTTTGTAAACGATCAGGGTACTATGTACCCCTTACTCATTCACGTGGGGAGGGATGGCATCTGGGGGCCCCCTTATTGTTGTCCTCTGAGGATAGTGGTGTGTAAGAACTTGACAGTTTCTGAGTGTAATATCATTTATCTTGATACTCTGGTTTCCCTTCAGATCGCATAAATCTTTCGCATTTTACTAATATATCTCGAGCCAGCTCCTTCTTCGCTGGGTGAGAGGCTTTGTTTGGTTTACTCACAAATTTCTTTGATTTGCCTAGAAGCATAATGTCTTTGTGGCATTTTGAAAGTCCTGAGCCCCCTTTTCCTCTTGGCCTTTATGGGTTTTTAAGGTCTCTTAAGCAGCACTGGAGCCAACCAGGAGATGCACAGAGTCTTCTGGAGTCTGTAGGTCCTGGTATGATCTATTAAATAGGCTGGGAGAAGGAGTTGCTTCCTCTCACATGCTGCAGCAGGCTATGTTACCCCTTAAGGAAGGGGGCTTCCACATTCCAATGAGACCCCTGCCTGCAGACACTCAAAAACCATTGGGCCAGGATTGCAGGGAAGAAGCCCCTGTTCTAATCAACGTAGGAACAAAATGCTTTGCCAAGGAGGTCCTGGGAGGGTGTGGGTCAGGAGAATAAGATGTCTGATGAGAGGTGGAGGAGAACCTATAGTGCATGCTTGAGGGGACGTGGGTTTAGGTAGCTGCAGGAGTTTGGCAAATCTTGTTCAAAGTCTTGTTGAATCTTTTTAATTTCTGGCCATTTTTTGGGGCTATTAGGTAAACTACTGTCAAAAAAGGCATTAAGCTACCACTCCCACTGAGGCGAACTCCTCCTTTAAGCCGGCCAACTGCATCAAAGTAATCCCTCTCTGGCCAGTCCCTACTCTGCTCTGCAAATGCTCCATTGAATATAGTGCCAATATGGAGCACATAGACACAAGTTGTAGGAGAGCTACAAAGTTACCTTATTGGCCCTTCTGATGCCGTGTACACACGATCACTTTTTGTGATGAAAAAAAACGTTGTTTAAAAAAACATCATTTAAAATGATCGTGTTTTGGGCAAAAGTGGTTTTATGTCTTCTAAAGAACGACCCAAAAAAATGTGAACATGCTTGAATTTTTTGTGCCGTTTTTTTTAAATTTAGTTTTTTGTGTCATAAAAAATGATTGTGTGTGGGCAAAACGACTTTTTAAACCCATGCATGCTCAGAAGCAAGTTATGAGACGGGAGCTTCAATGGAACAGAGTGCTGTCGAACGTGGTGTACGTCACCACGCTTTGCTAGAGCTTTTTGGAAAAACGATGGTGTGTACGCAACGTCGTTTTTAAAAATGAAGTTTTAAAAATGTTTTGTTTTGTGAGATAAAATTAAGTTTTTCATCACAAAAAGTGATCGTGTGTATGTGGCATGAGTCTTCTGTCCATAGTTCAAAGGCCATGCAGTGCATTTTGTTTAAAAAAAAAAAAAGTCTATGCAGTTCTTGAACCTACAGGGTTTACCTTAAACCCATGATAGCAGTGAACCCAAATCCAATCCCTAATCCTGTGCAGTATGTTACATATACCTAACTGCTACATTGTATATGCTATGTGGCGTGTTATAGTGTCCTGATCAAGGTTTGTACTATTTGCGCTTCAATTTTTAATTTTTTTTGACCAAATATTTTTATTCACTTTTTGTAGATATAAGGTCTGCAAACAATTTATACTGTAAGTAGGCTATAGTATAGTAGGCTTAGAATCTATCTAAGAAAGCTGCTTCAAGCGATGCCCATTGCCCAATATTCAGCACAATGCAGTTTTCACCACAGGGCGTAAAGTGCACCATATGTTTCTTTCTTTTTTTCAAGTGTCCATTTTTCCCAAAGTTCTGATGTAGGCAGCTATCACAGACAGACAATCAGGAAGTGTGGAGATCAGAGAAGGATTACAGCAACTTCAAAGCAAAAATGAACAATGAGGACAAGAGACCAGGATTGCAGTAAAAGGAAGCTATTTAGCTAAAAAAATAAATAAAATCCTTTAGTAACCCTTTAAATCACACTTCTTTAATAAAAAAAATATAAAGGTAAACAGAGTAAGCATAGTCAAAACATAGCCAGAGTTCCGTAACCGGATTGGGTAGTCGGCCAAGCCAATGTCCAAGAGCCAGCGATAAAGATAGAAAGTACAGCAAGCAGGATCTGTAGCCAGAGGAAACGCCGGTCAAGCAGGTCTTCAACAAGAACGCAGGAGAAAGTCTTTTGTGATGTTAACACAGGCAAAGGCAAAGAGCATATGAACTGGATGGCTTTAAGTAGGCAGAGCTGGGGGGGGGGGGGGTGGCCTGGAACGGCATGTGAGAGGACGTAGCTCTCACAGCTCCTGACCTCGATCCGGTACCGATCCTCCCTCAGCCAAGCCACAGGTCCGCAAAGACTCTATGCTGACTCCCGCTGATCCCAGGACCTCGGGGGAACCTCCGCCAGCTCTCTGCACAAGGGGAATGGTCAGGAAAGTACTTTCTGAGCCGGGTCCCGATTTCCAAGATGGCGACGCCGCGCTCTCAGTGAAGGGGACTTCACGAGGCGCTGACAGGATGAAGGAGCACGGACCCAAACAGCAGAGGCCACCAAAGTCTCAGGGTAAGGACGCCCCGAAAGACATGTTGTACTACACTCAGAAACTGAATGGGCTAGCGGGGGCTGATACAGGTGGACACCCCAAGCACAGTGACTCTGAATTGACTGAGACACAGGCCCTGGCGGCCATCTTTGCTGAACAAAGTGAAGGTGAGGAGACTGATTTGCCTAACTTGGGGGCCTGGGGCACAGGGGATGCTGCTGCACCTACGGCTGCCCAGCCCACACTGGCTGACATATTGAGGGCTGTTAATTTGGGCAATGCTTCAGTTAATACTGTGAGGGAAGAATTGTCGTTGCTGACAGGACTTTCAGACAATGAGAGAGCGCATGACCCCCATAGAACGAGAGGCAAAAGCCGCATATCAACTGGCGAGGGAGGCCACTGACAGGGCTGAAGATTTTGAAAATCACCTCAGGAGGAATAACGTGCACATTGTGGGTCTCCCTGAGAAGGTGGAGGGCAGGGACCCCACTGCTTATGTGGAGGGGTGGTTGTTGGTCATGTTTGGGAAGAACTCGTTCTCCACCCTCTTTGCAGTCGAGCGTGCCCACCGAGTTCCAGCTCGCCCTTCCCATCCGGGGGGGTGCCCAGGCCGATGTTGGCGAGATTACTGCATTACAAGGACAGAGAAACAGTGCTGCGCCTGGCAAGAGAAAGAGCTAACATACGACATAATGGGGCCAGAGTGTCTTTCTATCCTGACTTCTCAGCAGAGGTACAGAGGCGTAGAGCTAAGTTCATTGACGTGAAACGCAGGCTCCGACAGCTGCAACTATCATACGCCATGTTGTACCCGGCTAAACTGCGAGTGATTGTGGAAGGGCAGGCGCAGTTCTTTGAATCCGCGAAAGACGCTGCTAACTGGCTAGACCGGAACGAGCAACCCCTGAGACGCCGTTTACGAGAAGGAGCGGTGGAAGGGTAGTACTGCCCAGGCCCAAAGCGGGACCCCGACCCGCCAGCAGGATGTTTGCAACCACGTTTTGGGAAAGAAATCTTCTGTTATGTTTATTCAGTTAACCTCTGACTGAGGGACATTATATTGCTATAAGATCAAGACGAGAGCTTCAGCAATCTTCAACGGCGAATCAACTACACCTGACTTGTTCTAGCTTCCAGAGTTTGATAGGAATGCCTTATGCTGGCCCCGCCCCGTTGGCAGGGTCCAGAGCTACAGAGTTGATGCGGTCTGCGGTTTGCGCCCTTTTTCTCTTTTTTTTTCTGTTACTTTTCTTTTTTTCAAATTTTTGAAAGGTGGTTCTTCAGCATGGCTATTGCAACAGTCAGCATGGGCAACGCAAACACCTGGTTGATGATTCCTCACTTCTTGCCACCGGGCGCAGTGGTTCCTGGACTCTTGCAGCTAATGGAGGTACACTTGCTTATCACTAACTTTTGCTTTCACACATGGCAGAGGTACCCATAGCGTCGTGGAACGTGAGAGGACTTCACTCCCCACTTAAGAGAACAATGATACGTATGTGTCATAAAAAATTTCACCCAGGGATTTTTTGTTTCCAGGAAACGCACCTTACGGTGGACACTATTTGCTGTTTACGGTACAATTGGGTGAATAAAGCATACCATACCACTCACATCTCATATTCCAGGGGTGTGAGTGTCCTGGTGCACGGCTCCCTGGATTTTCAAGAACTGGACAATAGCATTGACCCTGAGGGGCGATATGTATTTCTTTATTGCAGGTTGGGGGAGATGACGTGTATTCTTGCATGTGTGTATGTACCACCCCCGTTTGCGGTGACGGTGCTGCGGGCGCTGATTGCCTACTTGGATGGCAGGCCCGGGGTGCCGCTGCTGGTAATTGGGGACTTTAATTGCTGCCTGGACCCTGCGTTGGATAGACACCCGGCCGCAGGGGCCTCTGCCCTCTCCAGGGGTACCCCCCTGGTGCGGTTGTTGCAAGAGGTGGGCTGGGTGGATGTCTGGCGGCAGCGGAATCTGGGAGTTAAGCAATATTCTTGCTTTTCTAAATCGCATGGCAGTTTGTCTAGGATTGACCTGGGGGTGGGAAACGCACACATGCTCCTGTATGTCTCCAAAATGGAGTACCGGCCTCGCAGTGTGTCGGATCATTCTCCATTGATAGTGCATTTGTTGACCTCTCAGCCCACTGAGCTCCTTAGGGCTCCCTGGAAGTTCAATGCCTTTTGGTTAAAACTATTTGAGTCCCCTGAGACCATAGAAGATAGTGTGCGTGGGTTTTTCACTGCTCAGGATCCGCAGGGTTCTTGTGTACAGCAATGGGAGGATTTCAAAGGGTTCTTGAGACGGATTTTGGTCATGGAAATTAATAAGGTTAAGAAGGCCTCGTCTGCTTTTGTGCTGGAGCTGGAGGAAAGGGTGGAGGTTCTGGAGGGGCAGTTTGTCCTGGATTTGGCCAGGGAGGAATGGCAGGCTGCTCAGTCTGCATATGAGCGGGTGCTCTCCTCTAGGGCCGAAAAAAAGCGGTTCTTCTCCAAGCAGGCATTTTTTGAGGAGGGGGAGAAAACGGGGCATATGCTTGCGCGAATAGCAAATTCGCAGCAGAGGTCCCCAGCTATAGGAGCCATAAAATCCAAAGCTGGGCCCATTGTCAGCACACCCGAACTTATTATGAAGGAACTGGCGGAGTTCTACGAAGAACTGTACTGCCCTTGCGCAGCCTATGCGGTGGCGGACCTGGAGCAGTACTTGGGTAGGCTGGCGTTCCCTAGATTGACGGCAGAGCAGAAAGCGGGGTTGGACGCACCCCTTACAGTGGAGGAACTTCAGGAGGCGGTGGGACTCTTTCCCAATTGTAAGGACGCGGAAGTTTTGTTGCCAAGGCTGCTCCGGGTGTTTAATACGGCCCTGGGGGATGGAGTGCTTCCGCCCTCCATGGCAAAGGCTAATATTGTTTTGCTTCTTAAACCGGGCAAAGACCCGGTTGAACCAGGCTCCTACAGACCAATCTCGTTGTTGCAATGTGACATAAAAATCCTAGCGAAGGTGTTGGCGCTTAGATTGAATACTGTCATAACGTCACTGATACACGGAGATCAGGCGGGGTTTATGCCAAATAAGTCCACTGCCATTAACATCAGAAGGTTATTTCTAAACATGCAGTCTGACGCAGATAATGTAGGGAGTAGGGCCTTGCTTTCCTTAGATGCTGCTAAGGCATTTGACAGCTTTGACTGGAAATATATGTGGGAGGTGCTGTCGCGATTCGGGTTTGGCGATAGGTACATAGCATGGGTCCGATTGCTTTACAGCCGCCCGGAGGCCGCTATCCGGGCCTTTGGGTGTCTGTCCAAGGGCTTTGCGCTGGGGAGGGGGACGAGGCAGGGCTGCCCGTTGTCCCCTCTCCTCTTTGCGTTAGCCATTGAACTTCTTCGCCATGGAGATTAGGGCCAATCCGGGTATAGTTGGGTTTTGCTATGGCCCCCTGCAGGAGAAGGTGATGCTTTACGCGGACTATACCTTGCTTATGCTGGGAGATACTGACACGTCTCTGTGGGAGGCCATGGCAACTATTGTGAGGTTTGGGGGGTACTCGGGCCTACAGATTAACTGGGCGAAATCGGCCCTGCTACTGCTAGATGGGGGTGCAACACAAACTGTGACGTCGTCCTGCCCCATACCAGTCACGACCTCCTTTAAATACCTTGGTATTTATGTAACGGCCAACCCCAGGGATTTTAGCCATTTGAACATATCCCCCCTGCTTCAGAGGTTTCGGGAATGGGTCAAATCATGGAATAATCTTCGTATCTCGGTGGCGGGTAAGATGAACCTAGTAAAGATGATCTTAATGCCGCAGTTGCTTTACTGCCTTCACAACGCCCCTGTGGTAATTCCTCTTAAAATCTTTAGAATAGTAAACTCTATCTTCCGGTCCCTGATTTGGAAAAATAAGACGCCCAGAATTAAACTTGAACATCTGCAGAGACCCAAGGACACCGGCGGGCTGGCGATGCCCAACCCGTGGTTGTATTATCTTGCAGCACAGCTGCAACACTTGGTGGGGTGCTTCGGGGGGGAACCGGCTGGTTCCTCAGGAGCACTGATATTCCACACGGTGGGGGATGGACCCATCCCCATGGCACTGGAAGCCCTGACGGATATACTGAATACAGCCCCCTTTGGCATAGTGATACACAGAACTGGCCAAATTACAGATCGGGGCTGGGTGGAAAAGCCATGGGATCACACAAATTAAACATGCATTTAGGAATAGGAGGCTCAGGCCATTCGCTGACTTACAGGCGGAATATGGACTCCCGTCCTCGATGCTGTTTCAGTATATACAGCTCAAGCACGCAGTGAGAGCCCAAAGTAGGTCCTCTGAGTGGCATTTGTCGCCAACCCCGGTGTTCGGTCTCCTGGGTAATGCTGTGGCCTTGAAGGGATTTATTTCTCAATGTTACGCCATCCTGCTACAACACTTCCTGGGGCAGCATCCAGTCATGGTAATGGAAAAATTGGAGAGGGACGTGGGGCAACTGGATGGAGAACAGTGGGAGGAGATATTTCAGGGGGTGAGCTCCTGCTCATTGAATGTGGCTCAGCGACTGACTCAGCTATATATTATTTTCAGGGTGTACTATACACCACATAGGCTGCAACTGATGGGGATGCAAACAGATGACATGTGCACTAGATGCAAGAGAGATCATGGCAGCCAAGCAAAGCCGGGATGGGCTTTGATTAGCTGTTCGTAACAGTAAATCGGAAGCAATGAAATTACATCACTTCCGGTTTATCTGAAAACTATTGGCGCCATTTTTAAAAATACAAAAGCATTCAAAAACACCAATCTTGGTGTTTTGAATGCTTTTAGGTGCAGAGGAGGGACCTGGGGTCTTATAGACCCCAGTTTCTCCATAAAGAGTAACAGTCACATGCCTACTGCTGTCATAAAGATGTTTATATTACTTGTGATAAAAAAAAAAAAATGTGATAAAAAAAAAAAAATTCAGGCAACAGTGTAAAAATTATAAAACATATATATATTAGTTAAACAAATCTTTTTTTTTTTTAAAGTGCCCCTGTTTTCTCATGCTTGCATGCAAAGGGCAAATGAGCTTGTTGGTGCGCGTGCCCCCTAGAGGCTCGGAAAGTAAAAGACGTCATATGACGGCGGCCCAGAGGGACAAAGGGTTCCTGTCGCCATCATATGACTATGCGCGGTAGGGAAGTGGTTAATGTTTGTCCAGCTTTAGAAATCGGAATATGTCCCAGACTCTTTAATTATCATAAAGAGGTCAACCAATTCCTTGGGGTCATGAAAGTATATTATTATGTCATTGAATTTAAGTGGTTTGTGCATTTTTAATATTATTCCTCGCCCAAGAGCTTTTAGTGTACCTTCACTCGTGCGGCCGCGCTCCCGAATCCTGCTTCTGTGTACCTTCATCCGTGCAGGCACGCTCCCGAGACCCGCTTCTCTGTACCTTTCCCTGTGCAGGCACGTTCCCGAGACCTGCTTCTCTGTACCTTCACCCGTGCGGGCGCGCTCCCGAGTCCTGCTTCTCTGTACATTCACCTGTGTTGGTGCACTTCTGAATCCTGCTTCTGTATAATTCACCCATGCGGGTGTGCTCCCAAAACCTGTTTCTGTATACATTCACCCGTGCGGGCACGCTCCCGAGTCCTGCTTCTGTATACGTTCACCTGTGCGGGCGCGCTCCCGTGTCCTGTGTACATTCACACAGAATGCAGGACTCGGCCCTGGCACCCGCATCATTGGATTTGACTGATGGCAGCGGGAGCCAATGGTTGCTCTGCTAAAAATATATTGAATCAAGAGCAGAGACGAACTGGCTCAGGTGTGTAAAACAGAGGGGCTAGAAGGGGCGGTCAGTGTCAGAAGTTTTGCATCAAAGTGAAAAAACACGAGGGTTTACAACCCCTTTAAGAGCCGGTTCACACAGGGCCGACTTGTCAGGAAACTTACCTGCCTGACAAGTCGCATCCCATTCTATTCAATAGAACCTAATAGGAGCGACGCAAGTCGCTCCGACTTTGAAAAAGGTTCTTGTACGACTTTGGGGGAGACTTGCATTGGCTTCTATACAGATGTCATATTGCAAGTCGCCTCTGAAGTAGCCTTCAGGATGCCTTGCCAAATCGTCCCCGAAGTCGTGCCGCCCCAGTGTGAACCGACTCTTACAGGAATATACACATTTTTGTTTTTCTGTTTTTCTTCTTTTTTACTTTTTTAAGTGAGGACTGCATCGCATTAGCTTTGTGTTTTAAGGTTTTAATTCCCCTTCTATCCTTCCCATCCTCCTTCCCTACTTTTTTTTGGGGACCCTCAACCAGTCCCGAAATGCATCCAGTCAGGGCCAGATTAACAGAGGGGCTGATGGAGCTGCAGCTCCAGGCCCCTTTCTCAAGATAGGCCCATTTGCCCCAAAAAAAAATGTTTTTTTGTTTTTGTTTTTTTAGATCAACTTCGGGGGTTGTAGCTCGATGGCCAGAGGTCACAGAAACCCCACATTTGGGGGGTAGTCAGTTGAAGAACTACCCCACAACCGGTCAAAATATGGGATGGCTATCATTTATGGTTCCGGAGATACGGGCCTGCTTGCACAGCCTGTCAGAAGCTACATACAGAGCGGCCATTATAAATACAAGCTGACACACTGCAGCAGACTTAAAAAAAATTGTTTTTTGCTAGAAAATTACTCTATGGTGGTCTTTGCAACTTTTTATGTTGCACGGTATAGAGCTGCACGATTCTGGCTAAAATAACAACTGCAATTTTTTTGCTTAGAAGATAGATCACGATTCTCTCACAATTCGTGCGGCATAACATCGTCTTTCACATTAAAATGGAAAAAAAAAAAAATGGGCTAACTTTACTGTTTTGTTTTTATGGTTTTTATTATTCATTGAAGTAGGCAAATGCAGCGTGACATAAAATATTGCAGCAATTGCCATTTTTGTCTCTGCTAAAATATATATAATGTTTGGCGGTTCCAAGTAATTTTCTAGCAAAAAATATTGTTTTTTAACTTAAACAAGTGTTGGACTTTAAGTGGTTACATTTCTTGCATTTACACACAGAAGTTTGATCTAAAAAGGAAGTTGGTTACAATGTTTCATGTTGTTTACAAACTTGGCAGACAGTCGGATATTTTCTTTACACACAGAAGTTTATCCCTTTGATATAAGAAGAAAGCGTTAATTACAATGTTTCCTGCTAAGAACTTGGCAGACTGTCCAGATATTTTCTTTTGACAGCTGAAAGTCTCTCCGCTTGTTATATGAAAGAATCAGCAAACTCTGCATTGGAGATGTCAGGGGGGTTGAATCAAGATCCCAATTTTAACGATTAATTGTGCAGCTCTAGCATGGTACTGTATTTGCACAGCAATTTTTCAAACATGTTTTTTTTTTGGAAATAAACTGTTTCATACATTAAAAAAACCGTTAAAAGTTAGCACGATTTTATTTATTTTTTTGGTATCCTAAGCGATGCTTTAAACATTTTTTTAGGTTACATGTTTAGAGTTACAGAGGAAATCTAGTGCTAGAATTATTGCTCTCGCTCTAACGATCGCGACGTATGTAACCGGTGTGTATCTGGCTCTGATACTAGCCAGTGCCTACCCAGCCACTGACTGGTATCTCTCCCCAGCCTGTCCCCACACACCCTCTCACCTGCTGACCTGTAGATGGGGGAATCACTCCTGTAGTGTTGTTGTGTTCTGCCAGTGAGTACAATGATCAGTGTTGCTATCTATAGCTGGCAGCACTGATTGTTTTTGGAAAAACAGGCTGGTTGTACTCAAGTCGATTAATAGATTGACTTGTGTAAAACCAGCTAGCCCATACATAGATCGACTATGGCTGGTCTCTGCATAATTGGTGTAATTTCAATTCATGTATGACCCGCTTAACCACTAAGTAGTCCCTAAACATCCTTCCACTCCTATACATTGTGCCCACTGTCATACCCTCCACACTCCTCTCCTGTACATAGTGCCCACTGTCATACCCTCCACAATCCTCTCCTATATATAGTGCCCACTGTCATACTCTCCACACTCCTCTCCTCTACATAGTGCCCACTATCATACCCTCCACACTCCTCTCCTGTACATAGTGCCTGCTGTCATAGACTCCTCTTCTGTACATACTTCCCACTGTCGCACACTCCACTCCTATACATAGTGCCCACTATCATACCATCCCCATTCCTCTCTTGTACATACTGCCCACTGTCATACCCTCCACACTTCTCTCCTGTACATACTGCTCCATCATACCCTCCACACTTCTCTCTGGTACATACTACCCTCTGTCATACCCCCACACTCCTCCTGTACATACTGCCCACTGTCATACTCTTCACACTCCTCTCCTGTACAAACTGCCCACTGTCATACCCTTCACACTCCTCTCCTGTACATAGTACCTGCTGTCATACACTTCTCTCCTGTACATACTGCCCACTATCATACCCTCCACATTCCTCTCCTGTACATACTGCCCACTGTTATACCCTCCACACTCCTCTCCTATACATAGTGCCCACTATCATACGGTCCACACTCCTCTCCTGTACATACTGCCCACTGTCATACCCTCCACACTCCTCTCCTATACATAGTGCCCACTATCATACCCTCCACACTCCTCTCCTGTACATGGTGCCTGCTGTCATACACTTCTCTCCTGTACATACTGCCCACTGTCGTACCCTCCATGCTTCTCTCCTGTACATGATGCCCACTGTCATACCCTCCACACTTCTCTCCTGTACATTGTGCCTTTTGCCGTACCCCTTGCACTCTTCTCCTATACATAGTGCCCAATGTTAGACCCTCCACATTCCTCTCACTCACCTGCACATACTTCCCACTTATATACCATCCATACTCCTCCCCTATGTCGCTTACCCACAAAAACAGTTCTTTAAAATGATACTGAATACCCTCAATGTTACCAGCTCTAGAATGGACACACTTTTGTTAGTTCAACTAAAGGAAATCTCAGTTCTCATATTTGTTCTGTTACTAGAACTTATTTAATTTTGTGATTACTACTGTGATGTACAGAGGAACATAGGGGATCTCAGCTACTCTAAATATAGCACTTGTGAAAAAGTGTCCCTGAAAATATTTTTTAAATGTTGGCAACTATGCACTTATGCACTGCCCAAGGGCCACTGGGTCAGTAGGGGGCCCCATGAGAGGTTTCTGGTATCCTGTGATATTAAAGCGGTAGTAAACTTTCCTGACATTACTACTTTTTAGAGGCCCTGGGGTAGGTTATGCCACAGTGTACAAGGATGCACAGCATATTAGCACATTAGGGTACACTTAAATTTTCAGACTGGGCCCTCCATTGCTGCGCTGCGATTCTCACACATTTATTTATTTATTGTTTATAAAAGGCCCCACCAAAATCCTCAGCACCAGGCCCATGATGTTCTTAATCTGGCCCTGCGTCCAGTGAAATACTGACTACAAATACCAGCTCAATATTGTACAGTTTTTTTTATGACAATCATATTGCCGGTGTTTCTTACACCTTACATATTTTATATATATTTTTCATTAAATTATATTTATTAATTGCATTGTTTACCACATTCATTACTTGTGTTGCCTTTAAAGTCCCTCAATTTTTATCTTGGGGATATTTTCTTTTGTCCTTCCACATAATAGAAGTCTATGGGAAAGTGCAGGTAACCTATGAGAAAAGCACAGGAATACTGCGCTGTGGCCAAACCACAGTGGGGCAGATGCCATTTCCCAAGTTCCATTCACGTTAGGAGCTATTCTAGGACAGATTTGTTGCAATAACGTTGTAGACTACTAAATTATTCCATAGGAGCTTACTTTCCTGTGCTTCAGGTGATAACCATACTGGAGTGTAAGGTGTTGGCACTGATACAGCATGGGTCCCACTGCCATCCAATAAACTCCAACTACTCTGTTCAGTGCTTGGAGCCAAAGGGCACACCTGGTACTTTTGGGTATAGACAAGCATGTGATCGCACCAGGCCAATGAGCATTGTCACAGAGAATCTATAGCCCTCTGTAAGCTCTGGTGCTTGTTGATAAAACAGGGCTTTTCTTTTGATGTGGGCAGATGAACATAACAGCTGGTGAGAAAAAGGGTGGCAAGCATATACGGGCAGGGGCTGGGTTACAGTACACCATTTTCCTTGCCCTGTGTGAGCAAAAGCAGGATAAAGAACAGGTGTCCCCATTAGAAGTATTTCCCTTACCACCTGTCTGGTGACAACTGTAAGATAAGGTAAAAGCACCCCAGAGGCACCTAGCTAGACCAGGGCATTGCCCATGTTTCATTCTACACTGGACTAGATGTAATTCTGTAGAAAAAGTCTGATGACAATGCAGACAGGCACATCTTGGGTTTATCTCGTTTAACCACATGAATGCAGACCCTGGACCTCCAATCGGCCCTGGAAATAGAAAATACAGACACGGTTTTGTGTAGACCAGATATCTTTATTTCTGAAAGTGCAAAATCAAAAAAGAACTGACGTGTCACACGTACCTAACAGATCAGAAATAGACACTGACCACAACAGGAAAATCCAGCACAATCTAAGTAATCTGCTACCAGGACCATAGAGGTGTAGAATCCAGATCTGTTGCTGTTATGAGCAGCATCGCTAACAAATAGCGAGATGTGGGAGGTTTTGGGCTAAACCCCAAGAACTGGATCAGTACCCAGCCTTTGGGGTCCTCATTAGGGTGCCTACAATGACTTCTGGGTATCCTATGACAAATTCCTAGTAGCAGCTTATGGTCATTCTACACCAAGGTATACTTTGACACACACACAGATTTAAAACATAAATAATTTCAGGTATATCACTGAATAAAATTATTTTCCAAAATACAGAATATAAATAAATCGGCTACATACATTGTAAAATCAGTTACAGTATATCAAATGGTAGTGACTCACAATGTATTATATCTGAACCAGCAATGCAAGTATAGCACTGGCTAATCCCCCTCCCCTGTGTAGGGCAAAGTGACATTGTCTCTGCAAAGGGCCCCATGATAGACTCACCCAGGACAGAGGCTTTTGGAGGGGACTGAATTCTAGCCTTTTACCTACCGACTATGGGCCCTGGCATTTGAGGGAGCTACAAGCATTTAGGAATATATTCTGTTATGTAATGCAACAAGGACATTAAGGAGGCCATGATGGTCTCTGCCAGTGTGGAACTCATAGCAGGTGTATGTGAAAGGAATGCTGATTAATGAGATCTGGAAAGCCCTGGGTCTCCTGTTGTCTGCTAGTCTGGAGCGTTTTTCGCCCACTGTTTGTGTTAACATGAGCAACCAAATGAGTACTGCCTAGTTTGTTGTTGTCAGCGGGTTGGAATATCTGATATCTATATTTAGACTGGGAGGAAGTGGTATATTTATATATAATGACAAAAGCACTAAAGAATGTGGGACATTTCGTTACAGGCCCCCGCCAACCCATCATTTTGCCAGCTCTCCTCAGTGGTCCTTCCTTTGTTACAGCTGGCGACATTGTAGGTAGGGTGGTGTATGTGATCTCCTTTCCTGTAACGGTTCAACAGCCAACTACTAGGCCTGAGCACTGTCACATAACGTCACCCCTCCCTCGGTTGACCATGCATGTGATTTTATCGGGATGGTGTGGGGGGGGGTCCTTTGCGTAGACACTGTCACTTTGTAACTTTGCTCCACATGTTCTTAAATATGCTGGTAATAATTAGTGGAGATCCTAATAAAATATGAACTCGGGTGCACTTTGCTTACAGTCATAACCGTCAAGCAATTAGCAATTTCAGAAGATCAAAAATGGCAGATCCCACATTCCTCCAACGACAGTGCCATGTGTAGAAAATCATGATAACCCGACAAAAGTAATCACTCATATTATTCCCACCAGTACAACTGCTAAAATTTTAAAAAGCGGCTGACTGTGGCAGTGCAGGAAATAGACACTGAGCTGTCACAAATCAAAATTCCTGCATGAGAAGACACAGAAGGAATTAACAGTCTTGTGGGTTATGTCCTGGGCTGCCAAGCACAATGCTGGTGAGTGACACGGCCCACCAGAACCTGCAAGCCTGGATTCCATTTCTCGTGCAACAGTGACAAAAATATCTCATTCCATTTTTTTCACAGCTGAAAGTGGCATATTCCAGGCACTGAAGGTGGATTTGAAAACCGTTAAAAGAACATAGGGGGAGATTAACTAAAACTGAAGCACAATCTGGTGCAACTCTGCAATTTATAATATCACTTTGGTCAATTAAGCTTTGACAATAAAACATGCAAGCTGATTGGTTACTATGCAGAGCTGCACCAGATTTTGCACTCTCCAGTTTTAGTAAAACAACCTCACAGAGTTCAGACATGAAGTGGATCTGAGGCTACAAAAGGTTTACCACTGAACTTTAGGCAGATACATTAAAATCATTTATGAAAAAAGTTATTGACTCATAAAAATGCCCATGTATTTTATTTACACATAGTTTATTTTGAGTCTAAATTCCTGAATGTGCAATATCATTTAACCCCCATGTACAGTAGAAAGAACATGGGAATAGGAGAGGAAGGGGCAGCATTAAAGTGAACCTCGATCCTCCTCTTCTCGGGTCCCCAGCCAGCAACTCCTAACTCTTCCCTAATGCCTCCATAGCAAGCTGCCTGCTATGAGGGCACTTATGTGGGCTCGCTCCTGAGCTGGTTCTGTATCCATAGACAGAGCGTGAATCGGGCTCCCCCCCCCCATTGGCTGTATTTGACAGCAGCAGGAGCTGATGGCTTCCACTGCTGTCTCTGAGCCAATGAGGAGAGAGAAAGCAGAAGGAGCCGCTGCTCTTGTGCACAGCGCTGGATCAAGATTGGGCGGTTATATTTACCTGAGCTGCATGAAGGAGTTTTTTTTTTAACCTTAACCATTTCCATACCGTGCCTATCTGGCAGTTCTCTCCATGTAAAAATCTAATATTTTTTTGCTAGAAAATAACTCAGAACACCAAACATTAAATCTTTTTTTTTAGCAGACACCCTAGGGAATAACATCGCGGTCATTGTAATTTTTTATTTGTACACTTTTTTTTACATTTTTATTTGTTTGATTACTTGTATTCCTATGTAATAGGAATATATTGTTAAAGGTCCTCTTTATGGAGAGTTGCGGGGTTATAAGACCCCACATCTCTCCTCCAGGCTGAAAAGCATGATATTGTGAAAGAAAAGTTCACTGATCTCATGCTGACAGCTGCAATCACGGCTTTGTTTACATTTGGGAACCCGGGCGTGACGTTGTAACGTCGCGCCCAGGCCTCCGAAGGTCATAGAGATGACTGGTCACCAGAAATCTCTATCGTCATCATCCGGCGCCGGCCAATATTTCTCCGGGCCCCCGATGGCACAACTTCCGCTATGATCGTTCTTATTTTGCACTGAATCGCCAGCTGCAAAGAATAATATCTGAATGATGCCTGTAACTGCAGGCATCATTCAGATATCCCTCGCACAAAGTCAGCGACGTCATTTGACGGCATGCGGTAGGGAAGTGGTTAATGCAGGGAATGCATTAAGGTAAAAAATAGATTAAAAAAAACTCCTGCATTTTGAACCACTTTACGGGCCAATAAAGTGAAGGGGGGGGGGGGGAGGAGAGGAGAGGTGCTGCTCCTTCAAGTCCAATCAAGGCCGAGGCAGAGAGGTGACCAGGCTGTATTTAACTGCAGCATAGAAGTCGCCAACCTGCATATGCTGTCTGACAAGGCTGCAAATGTCAGAACTGCATGGGAACAAATGTAAACCCTTTGGGCCAGATTCTCATATATTTTCGGCGGCGTAGCGTAAGCCATTTACACTACGCCGCCGCTGCATACTAGAGCAAATGCTTTATTCTCAAAGCACTTGCTCCGTAGTTTGCGTTGGCGTCTCGTAAATCGCCAAGCGTAAACCCGCGCAATTCAAATGGGGCGGCTTGTATTTAAATTAAGCGCGCCCCCGCGTCGAACGAACTGCGCATGCGCTGGCCGGGGAAAAAAGCCCACTGCGCATGCTCCAGCTCACGTCGGAAAGCGTAGTTGAAACCGACGTCAAAACGACGTGAGCGTCATTTACGCAACTCCCTATTCGCGAACGAGTTAGTAAAAGGACGTAAGCGATGCAAAAAGCCGACGCTGACCCGACGCCATACTTAACATGGCATCCGACGGGACACGACGGCTTTCGACGGGACCTCGTAAGGTTACTCCACATAGAAGCTGGGGTAACCTTACGCGAACGAAACGACGTACGCGACGACGGGGCGGCGTAAAAGCGATGGAGAATCGGCGTACTACCCTCATTTGCATATGCAAATGCGAAAACAACGTAAAGGCCACCTAGTGGCCGGAGTTGTCATTACAACTACGATCCGCAAGTGTAATGGTTTTACACTTGTCGGATGTAGAAGCGTATCTATGCAAAAGTGATGCTAAGCATCACGCGCATAGATACGAGACAAATAAAACGGCGATACGACGGGGTATCTGAGATACTCCGTCGTAACGCCGCTGAGAATCTGGCCCTTTGTATTCAGCAGTTCAATATTCATTATTAATAATGCTTAAAAAGAGGTGGTGTTTGGACTGGAATTCCTTGATGTGCTCACCAGTCATTCACTTCAAGCTGACACTATTTTAGTTGTAGTTTTCATACAATTATCTTTTTTCTTTAATCTTTCATCCAGCTATTTAAGGGGCCACAGGAATGATAGAACACAGTCTTAAGAAGGAAGCCGTCTGATTGGGTGGTTACATTTCAGCGTCCTGTTGTGCAGTATTCCCATTTCCATTCTGGCTCATCTGCTGCTGAAAATCACGCCGAGCTTGCCGATTGGATTCCAAAAGGTCCTGAAGCTGTGCGTGTAAAATATCATTCTTCTCTTCCAGGTGATCCAGGCAAAAGTTTATTTGGTCCAGCATGAAGTCCAACGCTGCATAATCTGAGGAGTAAGAGAGGAGTAAAATGTACAGGAGCCCAATATAACCTTTTTCTACATTCAGGCCGATTATTGTCCAGATTTATTCTAAAACAAACTAATCTGCCAATCACCAGCATATGTACAGACTGAAGACCCTACCCCAGAAAAATGAATGCCAGAGATGCAGATCATACGAGAAAGGCACAGGTGAGGTTGTATTAATACAAAGGCCTATCACTTGTGCTCACAAACTCTTTCCTAAGGCTGATGCATATTTTCTGACCACTCGACACTTGGAAGGTGGCTATGGTCATAATTTTCTTGTATTAAAGTGAATTTCTACATACACCCTTTAACATCCATGATCCAAGTCATGACTTGAAGCTTACACAGAGAAAGCCCCGTTTACTCCTTGTGCCTACAATGGAGTGGTGGAGCTGAAAAATTTCCATGTGCAAAAACAGAGGACCAACATAACCTCCCTGGCAGTATTCCCGAGTCAGGCTCGGGGTGAATTTTCATTACCAAAAGCAGTAACCCCGAGCCACACTCGGTATTGCATCACAGTATCCTGGTAAAGTCACTTACCTTGTCCCCAAGATCCTGCGATGTCCTCCCGCCGTATCCATCACTGTGCCGGACTCCGTTCCCTGCGAGCGTCGAAACGCACGTGGTCGGAGCCCGGCAGGCAAACTAACAAAACATTGAAAAATACAGAACACACACAATACACTGTAATCTGTAAGATTACATTACTGTATCAAATCATTTCACCCCCTAGTGGTTTGTCCAGTGCCCCACTTTCAGTTTTATATCATATATACTGTTTTTCTGCCCGGAAACTTGAGAACGTCCATGGCATCCTTTACGTCAAAAGCATTTTAGAGCAGCTAGAAAACAGCGATTATAAAATTAGAATCACTTGCAGAATTGAGCGATAGTGATTTGTGGGGAAATTTGTCATCGGACACTGAAAATAACTACTTCGATGATTCTGCGACAGAGCAAATTTCAGTGTGTTTGATTACATTATTGAATAAAATGTATTTTTATTATTTAATATATTATTAGTAATTATATTATAATTAGAGGTCGACCGATATGGGTTTTTTTCTGGCCGATGCCGATATTTAGAAATCGCGGCGGCTGATAGCCGATTTATGATGCCGATTTTTTTTTTTGGGACCGATATATTAAGCCGATACCCCCCCCCCCCACCTCATAAAATCTAACAGTTAGACCCCTTACACACTGGGGCGTTTTTCAAGCGCTTTTGGGCTAAAAATAGCGCCTATAAAGTGCCTGCAAAAATGGCTCCCCTGCAGTCTCAGTGTGAAAGCCCAAGTGCTTTCACATTGAGGCGGTGCGCTGGCAGGACATTCAAGAAAAGTCCTGCAAGCAGCATCTTTGGAGCGGTGTATACCGCTCCTCCACCACTCCTGCCCATTGAGATGAACGCCTGCAAAGCGCTTCTGCAGTGGCGCTACATGGGAGAATTTAACCCCTTAATCAGCTGCTAGCTGGGATATAAGCACCCCGCTAGCAGGCAAATAGCGCTGCTAGAAAGATGGTCCAGTGTTTAGGCAGCGGAGTTCTGCGGAAAAAATAAATAAAAAAGTCAGCAGCTACAAATACTGCAGCTGTTGACTTTTAATATATGGACACTTACCTGTTGTGGCTGCCCACAATGCTGGCACCCAAAGCCGATCTCTCCCTCGGGTGCTTCCGCCACCATCTTCGGTAAGGGAATTTAGGAAGTGAAGCCTTGCGGCTTCACTTCCTGGTTCCCTACTGTGAATGCGCGAGACGCGCTGCACAATCCCACTGGTCCCTGCTGTCTTCTGGGACCTGTGCGTCTCCCAGAAGAAAGCTGGGGGCGGATTAAGCGCCAGATGTGGTGTAGATCACTGCAGTGATCTATGCCCGGAAGTGGGTGCAAATACCTGGGATTACGCCCCCTGAAAGGTACCAAATGTGACACCGGAGGGGGGGATTCGGAAAAGCGAAAGTTCCATTATTACCCTGCTAAGTAATACAGAAAATGTCTTAAATTTAAACACAACAAGCCTCCAATCAGTGCACTTGTATGTGTAATTTAGATATATAAAAAAAAATTATATATATATATATATATATATATATATATATATATAAATAAAAATCTAATACACAAAAACAGGTAATGAAAACTTTTGGACGAAAAAAATGGGCTAACTTTACTGTTTTATTTTTTTTATTTTTTATTTGTTAAAGCAGATTTTTTCCAAAAAATGTGTTTGAAAGACCGCTGTAAATACCGTGTAACATTAAATATTGCAAAAAATATATATAATGTTTGGGGGTTCCAAGTGATTTTCCAGCAGAAAATACAGGATTTATACTTGTAAGCAACAAGTGTCAAAAAAAGATTTCGCCTTTAAATGGTTAAACTGAGAACTCTCCTACAAGGAGATCAGTTAATTGATAAGTAGCAACATTGTATATCTTCTCTCAAAACTTGGCCTGCCCAGGAGAGAGAAGTCTTTCATGGGAAACTTCAGGCAACTTGCATTGACCTCTGAAGCTTTTTGCAAGTCGCGCTGCTGAAGTTTTAAATCTGCTTTTTTACAGCACAAATCGGCCGATGCCGATTAAGTAAAAAACGCCAAATATCGGTCGACCTCCAATTATAATTTATGATTTTGTGTTTCAAACTTTTATCATACCCGGGATGTCTACTAGTTTTTCCTAAAGCCTCGAACACACGATCGGATTATCCAATGGGAATTGTGTGATAATAGTCTGTTGTCGGAAAATCTGACCATCTGTATGCTCCATTGGACAATTGTTGTCGGATTTTCTACGGACAAATGTGGGATAGAATGCTTTTAAACTGTCCGCCAACAATTGTGTACACACGATCGGAAAATCCGACAACACACAAGTCCTTCGGATAAAACTCCAAAGTACAAACAAGCATACTTTAGAAGCAATGCTCACCATAACACAATATTAGCAGAAGTTGCCCAAGGGGTGGGGCTAAAGAGCTAAAAAAAAAAAAACATTGTTTTGTCCCATGAAAATCCGATTGTGTGTACGAAGATAAGGATTACAGGCCTACAATATAAAATGCCAAATTTCCATGTGCAACAATGTACCACTTTGAGCTTTATGTTGAGCATTATGTGTAACAGGAGTGTGGAGGATAGAATGATGGGCAGAATGTATAACAGAGGAGTGTGGAGGGTATAATGATGGGCAGTATGTATAACAGAGGGTGTGGAGGATAGGATGATGGGCAGTATGTATAACAAAGGACTGTGGAGGGTATAATGATGGGCAGTATGTATAACAGAGGGTGTGGAGGATAGGATGATGGGCAGTATGTATAACAGAGGAGTGTGGAGGGTATAATAATGGGCAGTATGTATAACAGAGGAGTGTGGAGGGTATAATAATGGGCAGTATGTATAACAGAGGAGTGTGGAGGGTATGATGATGGGCAGTATGTATAACAGTAGTGTGGAGGGTATAATGATGGGCATTATGTATAACAGAGGAGTGTGGAGGGTATAATGATGGGCAGTATGTGTAGGAGATGTGTGCGGAGGGTATGATGGTGGGCAGTCTGTGTAGGAGATGTGTGTGGAGGGTAGGATGATGGGCAGTATGTATAACAGAGGAGTGTGGAGGATAGGATGATGGGCAGTATGTATAACAGAGGAGTGTGGAGGGTATAATGATGGGCAGTATGTATAACAGAGGAGTGTGGAGGGTATAATGATGGGCAGTATGTATAACAGAGGAGTGTGGAGGGTATAATAATGGGCAGTATGTATAACAGAGGAGTGTGGAGGGTATGATGATGGGCAGTATGTATAACAGAGTAGTGTGGAGGGTATAATGATGGGCATTATGTATAACAGAGGAGTGTGGAGGGTATGATGGTGGGCAGTCTGTGTAGGAGATGTGTGTGGAGGGTAGGATGATGGGCAGTATGTATAACAGAGGAGTGTGGAGGATAGGATGATGGGCAGTATGTATAACAGAGGAGTGTGGAGGATAGGATGATGGGCAGTATGTATAACAGAGGAGTGTGGAGGGTATAATGATGGGCAGTATGTATAACAGAGGAGTGTGGAGGGTATAATGATGGGCAGTATGTATAACAGAGGAGTGTGGAGGGTATAATGATGGGCAGTATGTATAACAGAGGAGTGTGGAGGATAGGATGATGGGCAGAATGTATAACAGAGGAGTGTGGAGGGTATAATGATGGGCAGTATGTATAACAGAGGAGTGTGGATGGTAGGATGATGGGCAGTATGTATAACAGAGGAGTGTGGAGGATAGGATGATGGGCAGAATGTATAACAGAGGAGTGTGGAGGTTAGGATGATGGGCAGTATGTATAACAGAGGAGTGTGGAGGGTATAATGATGGGCAGTATGTATAACAGAGGAGTGTGGAGGGTATAATGATGGGCAGTATGTATAACAGAGGAGTGTGGAGGATAGGATGATGGGCAGAATGTATAACAGAGGAGTGTGGAGGGTATAATGATGGGCAGTATGTATAACAGAGGAGTGTGGAGGGTAGGATGATGGGCAGTATGTATAACAGAGGGTGTGGAGGGTATAATGATGGGCAGTATGTATAACAGAGGGTGTGGAGGGTATAATGATGGGCAGTATGTATAACAGAGGAGTGTGGAGGGTAGGATGATGGGCAGTATGTATAACAGAGGGTGTGGAGGGTATAATGATGGGCAGTATGTGTGGGCAGTATGTATAACAGAGGAGTGTGGAGGGTATAATGATGGGCAGTATGTATAACAGAGGGGTGTAGAGGGTACCTTCACGCTCCTCTTCTGCATACAGTTTGTATTCATACGCAGTGCTTTACAAATCTTGTTTCCTCTTCACTTGCTTTGGGATTCTGAAGCAGGTGAAGCCCTATTCATTTTAATAAAAGGAAAAAAAAGTCTGGGAACTAGGAAGAAACCAGTGAAATGATGATGACAGGCTTCCTTCCACCCTTTAGTGTCCTCTGCAGCATTATGAAGAGAACACAAAAGGACACCACAGGCCCCACACAGATCTGCAAATCTGAAAATGTGCAATGTGATATATTTTGTTGTAAATAAGGTCCTAAGGAAATCTTTACTAAAAAAAAAAACCGTTGCAGGTGGCTCGATTACCTTGCCACCCTCAGCAGCCCGCATCCATCGGATACCTGATGTAACTAGAGCTGGCCTGCACACTACACCCAGCAACGTTTATAGATAAACAATGGCTAAAATGAGAACCAGATTTTTTTTGCTTAGAAGATAGGTCACGATTCTCGTGGCGTAAAAAAAAATTACATTTTTTTTTATTCATTGAAGTGTATTTTTTCCCCAAAAAATTGCATTGGAAAGACCGCTGAGCAAATACAGTGTGACATAAAATATTGCAGCAATCGCCATTTTATTCCCTAGGGTCTCTGCTGAAATATATATATATATATATTGGGGGGTTCCAAGTGATTTTCTAGCAAAAAGTATTGATTTTAACTTAAAGGGGTTGTAAAGGTAAAAGTTTTTCACCTTAATGCATTCTATGCATTAAGGTGAAAATACTTCCGACTATACCGGCCCCCCGTTATACTTACCTGACCCCTCGAAAGTTCCGCGCTCGGCCCCGACATCCTCTTCACCGCTCAGCCTGGCCATTGATTGGCTAGAGCGGATGGATTGAAAGCAGCGCAGCCATTGGCTGGTGCTGCTGTCAATCACATCCAATGACGCGGCCCGCAAGGACTCCACACAATGCGAGAGAGCTTGCATGAATGTGTGGAGTTCTTGCCTGAATGTGTCTCTTTAAGGCCCAGCCGTAGGGTCGTGAGCGCTCGCAACCCGGTCCGAAGCTCCGTGACCGTGCCCGCGGGACCCGATCGGTCACCGGAGCTGAAGAACTGGGAGAGGTGTGTGTAAACACACCTTCCCCCCGTTCTTCATTGTGACAATGTCAGTGATCGTCTGTTCCCTGATATAGAAAGTCTGTTCCCTGATGAACGCTTATACAGAATACATATCAGCCTAAACTGAGGAATTGTTTTTTTTTTTTTATATATATATATATATATATATATATATATATATATATATATATATATATATATATATATATTTTTTTTTTTTTTTTTTTTTTGGGGGGGAAATTTATTATAGCAAAAAGTAAAAAATATTGAATTGTTGCTCTATTTTTGTTTATAGCACAAAAAATTAAAACCGCAGAGGTTATCAAATGCCACCAAAAGAAAGCTCTATTTGTGGGAAAAAAAGGACGCCAATTTTTTTTTTGGGAGCCACGTTGCACGACTGCGCAATTGTCAGTTAAAGTGATGCAGTGCCGAATCACAAAAACTGGCCAGGTCCTTTACCTGCATAATGGTCTAGGGCTTAAGAAAAAAGTGTCAGAAAAAGATTTGACCTTTAAGTGGTTAAACTTCCTGCATTTACACAGAAGTTTGATCTAAGAATGAAGTTGGTTACAATGTTTCATGTTGTTACAAACTTAGGATATTTTCTTTACACACAGAAGTTTATCCCTTTGATCTAAGAAGGAAGTTAGTTACAAGGTTTCCTGTTAAAAACTTGGCAGACTACCCAGATGTTTTCTTTCGACAGCTGAAAGTATCTCCACTTGTTATATGAAAGAATCAGTAAACTCTGCATTGGAGATGTCAGGGGGGTTGAATCGAGATCACAATTTTTTAATGATTAATTGTGCAGCTCTAATTAATATCCCAAGGTCTTATTACATGTCCACATCCCTCCTAAGCCCTGATGAAGAGAGCTCATTAAACGCATTTAATTTCTAAACCTTAAACCCTGCTACTCAGGGCCATTTGAAGAAATTTGGGGGCCCCAAGCATACAACAAAAAAGTGACTTTTCAAGTTGGGAGGGGGGGGCCTAATTGGCAGCTTACCTCTATCCTCCGCCTCACACGCCGGCATATGTGGGTGTCCGCACAGGGGCCCCAGCATGGAGGGCCCTTGCCGCACCGCTGCTTCCTCCTGCAGTCTGGTCGGCTGTGTACCATAACCGCGCAGTACAGGAGATTCAGTTTGCTGTTCCTGGGGCCGGACTGAAAGGAAGTGAACACTCAGTGTGTGCACTTCCTGTCAGTCTGGCCGGGAACAGGAACCTAAATCTCCTGTACTGCGCAGTTATGGTACACGGCCGACCGGACTGCAGGAGGAAGCAGCGGTGCAGCAAGGACCCTCCCTGCTGGGGCCCCTGGCCAGCTCGGGGCCCCAGACAATTGCTTGGTTTGCCTGTCGGGTTCTGACGGGCCTGCCGGTACTTAAATCACTTCCAGCTCTCATGGAACACGGTGGTGGTTGGGTTTTACCTTCATGGTTGTTTTTGTGAATGAAAGCCGTTACAAAGTGTCTACTTTTTGTATTATTGTTTAGATTGGATAGTCCTCAGTAATCTGCCGCCTGTGGTTTACAATCGCTTCATGACCTGGGGCCACCCAACCATCTGAAACATGACTACACAGCCTTCCTAGTTTGTAGATTATGCAATCTACATGAGATTTAGAGCCATGTAAACCTTTGGTGGCAGATTCCAGCCAATCATTAGATTCCATGTAATTGGGTGTTTGTAGAAAGGTTTCCTGATCTCCTCCTCTATGGCTAGCCTAATATAATCCATTTCTCTATTACATGGCCAAGGTGAAAATAATGCAGCAAAACCTACTCCCCCATACCCCCAAGAGATGTAACCTGCATGTTTTCCTGAGGGACGTCACATGCGTCCTTCAAGGAGAACTTACTGCCCATACATTATACAATTTCCTTTAGATTTACCTTCAACTATGTAAATTATAAGTGTTTAGGTTTTACTTCATATTATATGGTTTTGGTAAATCTGAGTGATGCCTCAACATTTCTGCCATAAAAAGGGTTATCAGAGAATATTGCTAATAGAAAAAGGGTGCCGTTAATGGCGCTGAAAACTCAATGCAATGCAAAGGTCAGCCAAGCACACGATTGCCCCCAGAAGGAAAGGTCAGCTGAGCACACGATCGCCCCGAGAAGGAGAGGACAGCTGAGCACACGATCGTCCCGAGAAGGAGAGGTCAGCTGTGACAGCCGAGCACAATTGCCCCCAGCAGGAGAGGTCAGCTGTGACAGCCGAGCACAATTGCCCCCAGCAGGAGAGGTCAGCTGTGACAGCCGAGCACACGATCGCCCCCAGCAGGAGAGGTCAGCTGTGACAGCCGAGCACACGATCGCCCCCAGCAGGAGAGGTCAGCTGTGACAGCCGAGCACACGATCGCCCCCAGCAGGAGAGGTCAGCTGTGACAGCCGAGCACACGATCGCCCCCAGCAGGAGAGGTCAGCCGAGCACGCGATCGCCCCCAGCAGGAGAGGTCAGCCGAGCACACGATCGCCCCCAGCAGGAGAGGTCAGCCGAGCACGCTATCGCCCCCAGCAGGAGAGGTCAGCCGAGCACGCTATCGCCCCCAGAAGGAGAGGTCAGCCGAGCACGCTATCGCCCCCAGAAGGAGAGGTCAGCCGAGCACGCTATCGCCCCCAGAAGGAGAGGTCAGCCGAGCACGCTATCGCCCCCAGAAGGAGAGGTCAGCCGAGCACGCTATCGCCCCCAGAAGGAGAGGTTAGCCGAGCACACGATCGCCCCCAGAAGGAGATGTCAGCTGTGACAGCCGAGCACACGATCGTCCGAGAAGAGGTCAGCTGTGACAGCCGAGCACACGATCGCCCCCAGCAGGAGAGGTCAGCTCAGGGCCATCTTAATAGCATCATGGGCCTCTGGCCAAAGTAATGCTCTGGGGCCCCTACAATTCAGACAGCGCAGGTAAACAGACCAGATATCCCCCCAGCATTCTGACCCCTCTACATCCCAGATATTCCCCCAGCATTCTGACCCCTCTACACCCCAGATATCCCCCCAGCACTCTGACCCCTCTACACCCCAGATATCCCCCCAGCACTCTGACCCCTCTACACCCCAGATATCCACCCAGCACTCTGACCCCTCTACAACCCAGATATCCCCCCCAGAACTCTGACCCCTCTACAACCCAGCACTCTGACACCTCTACACCCCAGATATCCCTCCAGCACTCTGACCCCTCTACACCCCAGATATCCCCCAGCACTCTGACCCCTCTACACCCCAGATATACCCCCAGCACTCTGACCCCTCTACACCCCAGATATCCCCCCAGCACTCTGATCCTCTACACCCCAGATATCCCCCAGCACTCTGACCCCTATACAACCCAGATATCCCCCCCCCGCACTCTGATCCCTCTACACCCCAGATATCCCCCCCGCACTCTGATCCCTCTACACCCCAGAAATCCCCCCCCCGCACTCTGATCCCTCTACACCCCAGATATCCCCCCAGCACTCTGATCCCTCTACACCCCAGATATCCCCCAGCACTCTGACCCCTCTACACCCCAGATATCCCCCAGCACTCTGATCCCTCTACACCCCAGATATCCCCCAGCACTCTGACCCCTATACAACCCAGATATCCCCCCAGCACTCTGACCCCTCTACAACCCAGATATCCCCCCCAGCACTCTGACCCCTCTACAACCCAGATATCCCCCCCAGAACTCTGACCCCTCTACAACCCAGCACTCTGACACCTCTACACCCCAGATATCCCTCCAGCACTCTGACCCCTCTACACCCCAGATATCCCCCAGCACTCTGACCCCTCTACACCCCAGATATACCCCCAGCACTCTGACCCCTCTACACCCCAGATATCCCCCCAGCACTCTGATCCCTCTACACCCCAGATATCCCCCAGCACTCTGACCCCTATACAACCCAGATATCCCCCCCAGCACTCTGACCCCTCTACAACCCAGATATCCCCCACAGCACTCTGACCCCTCTACAACCCAGATATCCCCCCAGAACTCTGACCCCTCTACACCCCAGATATCCCCCCAGCACTCTGATCCCTCTACACCCCAGATATCCCCCCGCACTCTGACCACTCTACACCCCAGATATTCCCCCAGCACTCTGACCCCTCTACACCCCAGATATCCACCCAGCACTCTGATCCCTCTACACCCCAGATATCCCCCAGCACTCTGACCCCTCTACACCCCAGATATCCCTCCAGCACTCTGACCCCTCTACACCCCAGATATCCCTCCAGCACTCTGACCCCTCTACACCCCAGATATCCCTCCAGCACTCTGACCCCTCTACACCCCAGATATCCCCCAGCACTCTGATCCCTCTACACCCTGCTTTGGGGAAAGTGCAAGGGGCCCCGCATGTTGCTGGGCCCCTGGGCAGTGCCCAGGTGTGCCCTCTCATTAAGACAGCCCTGGGTCAACACTGACAGCCGAGCACACGATCGCCCCCAGAAGGAGAGGTCAACAGTGACAGCCGAGCAAACGATCGCCCCCAGAAGGAGAGGTCAGCCATGACAAAAAAATAATGAAGAAGGGTAGTCACCTTCCTCCCCGGACACCTCGCCCATTGGAACCTGCGGGTCACCATTAGGTCCTGACATTCTGCCTCTGTGTCATGTGACTGCCGGTCATGTGACGTCTATGATCTTCCCCGGGCAGTGGATGACGTAACCGGCTCTCCCAGCCTATCGCTGATTGGATCGGGTCATGTGTCTGTGTACGGGTAGCAGGAGGTGGGCGGGGCCAGGCTGTAGGAAAGATGGCGGCTCGCAGGGTACACGAGTTGGGCGCTCTGTCATGGCGCTTGGCCGGGCAATGGAGGGCTGGTGTAGCCGGTCTAGGTAGTGGGCTGTCAGCTGGGGGCGCTGTACAGAGCTGTAGAGGATATGTGTGTGTGCCGAGCCTTCTATTCACCTCTCCACACACAGGGCTCACCCCTCTCAGTGCTGGCTGCAGAGGGTACAGGACAGGCTGGAGGGGGCAGGAGGAGGGCAGAGAAGGCAGGAGGGGGTGGGGGGTGATGGTCGCTGTAGGTGGAGCCCTGGGGGTCATACACTCCATGAACTATGTCCTGGGGGAGCAGAAGACCGAGGAGGAGGAGGAGACACAGGTATGACCCTGAGCCCAGCCTTTCCTTTATATACACTATATTACCAAAAGTATTGGGACACCCGCCTTTACATGCACAGGAACTTTAACCGCTTCACCCCCTTAATGCCCAGGCCATTTTTTTTTCATACGGCACTGCATTACCTTTAACCCACAATTGCGCTGTCGCGCAACGTTGTAATCAAAGAAAATGGATGTCCTTGTTTTTTCCACAAATAGAGCTTTCTTTTGGTGGTATTTGATCGCCTCTGTGGTTTTTATTATTTTTTTGTACTGTAAACAAAAATAGAGCGACAATTATGAAAAATAATATTCTTTGCTATAATATCCCCCCCACCCCACAAAAAATAAATAAAACAAATGTATTCATCAATTTAGGCCGATACGTATTCTTCTACATATTTTTGGTAAAAATATTGATTGGTTTGCGCAAAAGTTAATGTCTACAAAACGGGATATATTTATGGCATTTTTTTTTTTTTTTTTTTAACTAGTAATGGCGATCTGCTATTTTTAATGGGACTTTGTGGCGGACAGATCGGACAAATGTTTTGCTTTTTTAAGGAATGGATTGTTTTTAGTTTAAATCATAATTTTTTTCTCTTTTTCAGGTCCCAGTGGGTGGCGTACAGCTCACTCTCTACCAGTACAAGACCTGTCCCTTCTGTAGTAAGGTGCGAGCCTTCCTGGACTATCATCAGCTGCCTCATGAGATAGTGGAAGTCAACCCAGTCATGAGGAAAGAGCTTAAATTCTCCTCCTATAGAAAGGTTCCCATCCTTTTGGCTAATGCTGGCTGCCCTATTGTGAGTTTTTTTTGTTTTTTTCTGCTATATAAGCCCTTGTAGATTTCTTTGAAGTTGAAATTTATTTTGCGTTCTCTTTATTTTAAATGACTCAAAGAAAAACTTGAGTTGGGTTACAAATAGGTAAATCTCAGGTGGGGTATGTCACGCTTTAAGTCGCTGCCTGTTCTTTACAATTTACATCCTCGGTAATGCGGGGAAGTGCCTCAACAGTAGACTTGTGGCTTACATACACAAGCTATCCTTTCTACTCCTCCTCCCTCTTCTCATCCAGTCACAGAATTCTCTGTATACTGGGAATGGCTTCACAGAAACCAAACTGGTCCAGTTAATTGACGAGAGGAGGGGCAAACCAACAGCAGGATGGTGGCTGCGTAGGAGAGCAGGTCTGTTGTCGGAGAGCTGAAAGTACAGTGATCGTCGTTATTCCCAGCACCAGGTTTTACCCCGTTCCTGACCACGCCGTTTTTTGCGATACGAAACTGCGTTGATTTAACTGACAATTGTGCCAGCCGTGCGACACTGTACACTTATAAAATTGTCCTTGTTTTTTTTTTTTGCACAAATAGAGCGTTCTTTTGGTGGTATTTGATCACCTCTGCATTTTTTTTTTGCTCTATAAACAAAAAAGGCTGACCATTTTGAAAAATAAAATGTCTTTTACTTTCTGCTATAAAACGCAGCCAATTAAAAAATGTAAAAAATCGAATTTCTTCATCAATTTAGGCCACTTTGTATTCTACATTTTTTATTCTATTAAATCTAGGGATATACAGATACTAGTATGGGCAGTCAGGTATCGGGTGGTGGGGGGAGTTAAGTCTTCCCCGTGCCGCTCTCCCCCCTCAATTTTTTCCGGATGGAGAGCGGAGGTAGGAGCCGCTCCTACCTTTTCGGAATGGACAGAGTCAGTGAGCACTGACTGTCCATTCACATAACTGAGCATTGTAATCTGTGTTTACGATCCCTCAGTTCATGAGTGGAGGGGAGCTTCTCTCCATTCATTTCAGCTGAGGCTGCAGAGAAAGGGACTGGGGAATCTGTGTCCTTAGTCCCTTTTTCTATCTTAAAGGGCATATGTCAGAGGTCTGTTAAGACCCCTGATAACTCGCCAAAGCCCCCTCCAACAGGGCTAATTTAAAAAAAAAAAGAGAGAAAAATTTCAATATATAATTTAAAAAATAATAATTAAATAAAAACACACTGACAATCCACTAGTCTAAAAAATCACTGTAAAAAAACAGTAAAAAAAAAAAATTGTGTAAAAATATAATTTTTTTTTTTTTAAATACTGTCACATGACATTAAAAAGAAGTATGGGTATTCGGTATCGGCGAGTACTTGAAAAAAAGTATCGGTACTTGCACTCGGTCTCAAAAAAGTAGTATCGGGACAATACTAATTAAATCCCAATAAGCGTATATTGTTTGGTTTGCACAAGTTATGGTGTCTACACATTTTGGCATAGATTTTTAATTTCTTTAATTGTTTTTACTAGTAATGACGGAGGTCAGCGATCAAACATTTTTCGGACTGCGACATTGCAGCAGGCAAAACTGACACTAAGTGATAATTTTTGGGGATCAGTGACACCAATATAGTGATCAGTGCTAAATAAAATGCTCTGTCACTGCACTGGCAGGGAAGGGGTTAACATCAGGGGTGATCAATGGGTTATCTGTGTTCCCTGGGAGTGTTTCTAACTGCATGGGGGATGGTTTAACTGAAGAAAGACAGAGATCTGCGTTGGCAGAAACGCAAGATCTCTGTCTCATACTAGCAGAATGGCAATCTGCTTTGTTTACATAGGCAGACTGCCATTCTGCCTCTCTTGGAACGATTGCTGGGTTTCCAGCAGGCATTGGATCTGCTGGACCTGCTGATTGGCTCCTGCTGTGTCCAATCATAGCGGGAGCATGACTCAGATGGCGCACGCCCCAGATCCTAGGAAAGGAACCGCCCTGCTGCAATAGATGTATGTGGGGCAGTCCTTAAACGGTTATAAATATTAAATAACGGGCAACAGTCCAGTAGGTGGCATGCACCTCTTGCGATTGAACTCTTTGTAACCCAGCAAACTTTTAAAAATGTTTTATTTTTTTATTTCTCCCTGGAGATCTTGGTTAAAGTTCATTCATTGTGGAGTCTGGTCGTTTGTGGTTGAAACATGTTGGTTTAATATGTCATACCTGAACCACAGGCAAACAGCAGAGTTCACGGATATAATACATATAAGGGAGTCGATTCTTCTGTCGAGATTTATAATTCTGTACATCCATTTCTCAATCTTACGCAGCTCTAGTACACAGCACAGCTTTGTCTGGCAGGACAGGAAACCTTGATTTTATTTGCTGCAGTTACAAGTCTTTCTCTCTCTCCCAGCCTGTCTGTGATTGGTCAGTGAAAGGAGAAGCAGCAGACGGATTAACTCATCTCTGTTGCTTTGTTTTATTCTATCAGCATGTTCCTTGTAATCATACAAACATTGTAGCACAACTGATGGGTTCCTTGTGCTGCTTCTCTCTCCCCTAGATTGAGCTCTGCTGTAGAGGGGGTTGCCAGAAGCTGATGTGTCGAGAGATCATTTGTAAATATAGTCCATATAAGAAACCCCTGCGCTGCAGTAGATTGAGAACACTGGATTCTGTGATCTAATCCCACTGCTGATTTGCTGGCTGTCCACTAGAAGTCCCCTATGTTGGCTTCTTTGCATTTTAAAAGGCGATAAGTAGAGAAATCGCAGTATGAATTGCTGTTGGTGAAAACTCCTGAAAGATTTCTCTTCCTTTATTAGCACATACATCTTGCAGCAGAAGAGGTAAATGCACTTAAAGCACCAAGTTGTAATGCTTGCATTACTCCTTGTATTGGTGGGCTTCCATCATACTGTCCCCTAAAACCATTTAGTTTCAACACACCATCTGGAAGTTGCTACTTGATATCATCACATGCAATGTAAGACACCATTTTTTTTTTCTTTTTACCTTTCTTTCTTTTGCTTATCATACTTACCTCAGTGGATGGAGCTTCAGATCGATGCACTGAGAACCGATCCACTGAACACTGCCGATGGCTCGGTTCTCACTCCTCCCCAAGCAGAGCGATGCTCGCTATCCGTCAGCATGGCGTCTGCGCTACTTCTCTGCACTGAGCCACGGAGGGGCAGGGAGTGGCTGTCTCAGAGTCTCGCTAAGGCTGGGTTCATGCTATTATACACGACTTTCATCCTACTTTGCTCTGGGACATTGGTCCTACATCTATCCGACTTTCATAAACCGGATACTACTTTGATCCGACTTTGTGACAATCTGACTTGTCCTTTGACCAATCAAAACAATCCCAGAGTGAGATAAATTCCTTTTACTGCTGCTGTAATCACATGTCGGATGTCAAAAGTCAGATGGTTAGGACAAGGGTCCTACTTTAATCCGACTTCAATGATATTCAACAGGCTGAAGTAGGATCAATGTCGGACCAAAGTAGTACAGGGAGCATTTTCAAAGTCGGACTGACTTTTGTCGGACCAGTTAAGCTCTCATAGGGAAACATTGATTTCTACACGTCATGCGACATGAGCTCCCAATGTCGGAGCGTTTGTCGGACAAGTGTGAACCTGGCCTAAGGCAGCTGGCTTATCCAGACTTGGAAGTCAGTATGACGCGGTGCCTGGACTGATGGCAGTAATGTCACTGATGAGCGAACTTCAGACCGCTCTCCACTGAAAACGGGTCACAGGAGTGCAAAACTAATTGCACTTCTGTGATCCAGAGAAGAAACGCCCAGCCTAAAAAGCTCAGGCTGGACTTCTCCTTTTAAAGTAAGACATTCTACTTACCTGCAATAGTTTTGCATAGAGCAACCCTAATCTTCCTTTTCTCTGGTCCCCCACTGGCTCTCCTAGCTCCTCCCGCTGCACTTGTGCGGGCTTGATTCAGAGTCTCGCTGTTTGTGTCTATTGACTCCGCCCCGCCCCCCACTCCCTCGTTGCTGGCTGTGATTGACAGCAGCAGGAGCCAATGGCTGCCACTGCTGTCTCTGAGCTAAAGAGGGGGGGGGGGGAGTGCAGACAGAGCGCTTTCATGCACATCGCTGGATCGAGATCGGGCTCAGGGTAGGTATGGGGGGGGGGGGGGGGGGGGGGGGATTGCATGCAGAAGGTTTTTTATCTTCACCCATTAGGTAAAAAAAATCTTCTGCCTTTAGAACCACTCAATTTTACAATCATGTAATGATGGGTAATTTTAATGCCCTTTATTTATTTTTGCTGGATGTATAATAAAAAATTATGAATTTTAAAAGGAATTTATAGTTCTTGATACTTATTGCCACCTAAAGTCCCATTACAGTGAATTTTATGCTTTGTACAGATTTTTTTTTTTATATTGGAATTACACTTTAATAGCTTCTATTTAGTAATTAGAAGATAGTGGTCATGACTAATGCACATTTTCTTTCTGCAGCAACTAAATGACTCTTCTGTTATCATCAGTGCTATGAAAACCTTCATTGTCTCTAAGTAAGTCCTAGAAAATTCTGGCCTTGAAAGGTCTGTCAAGGTCATGTGTATAATTGTCCTTGTGCTTATTTATTTATTTCCTCTTTCTGGTTTGCAGGCAGAAAAGTTTGGAAGAGATTGTGTCTTATTATCCAACTATAAAAACAACAGATGAAAAAGGGAAAGCGGTGACAGAGTATCAGAACAGATATTGGCTCATGCTGGATGAGCAGGAAACCAAGCAATTGTATGCTTCTAAGGAGGCACAGACGTGAGTATATACGGTGTTGTGTACTATACCAAAACGTCACATGACCTGACTCTGTTGTCGGGCGCCGGTCACAAACACCGTAATGTGAGAGCAGACATAGTGTCTGAATCTTGGAGAGCTTTGTGGAAGGAGGGAGGGTTTTGAGTTCCAAAAACATTGGGGGGAACGCAGTTTGGGCATTTCTGAATCTAAAACGTGCAGCTCAAACCTAATTAAGAGCAGTCAGTAGTAGCATACAGGTAGTGTAATATTCAGATGTTCCATATGATTTGGAACTTGTTTAGCTTTTTGCGCTGAATGGTAGTTAGTTTTGATGTATGATTTAAATTGGTTTATCTAAATGTTGGGTGTTTTCTTGGCTTTGCAATGGGTTGTCCTGCCATTATAAAGAATGTGAGTTTCATACAAGTTGGTGGCTACTTAAAAAGACTTCCCATGGGCTTGGTGCTTACAGCATAGGTACACCAGATAAGGGTATACGGGCCATTTTGTGGGCATCCTCTAAAGCAATGTAGAAAATACGCTGATAATGTGAGGGCTAATCGGGTACCTACAAGGTACCAACGCATTGTGTGCATTCTGTTCGGAAACTATGGCATTAGTCAAGTGTTTGGAGGTAGCTAACCACACATCCTACCAATCCTCCAATGCAAAAGTTAGACCAAAAGTCTTCTCTGGGGGGTGGATTGGAAAAGCGGCAGAGATGATGGGGGAATACATTGATGTGGTTATGTCCAAAGAATGTGGGTCAACAAAAATCCTCTTGAAAGGGGTTAGAATGTGAAAACAAGTGTAGCGCTAAATGAGTTTGGTTGACATAAAACTTCAAATTACAAATATGACAATAAAAGTGAAGAGAAAATGTCCACATAAATGCATAAATATATAAATGTCCATGTGCGAAAAACATGAATAGTGTAAAAATACAAATCCTGACTATAGAATAATCCAGCAATAATATTGGTGAATTCTATAGCCTGGTGATGACTTCAAATAGGTGCTAGAGTTGAGGGAGCATTGAAATGAAATAACGTGAATAGAAACCACCACCGATGGGTAAGGGACTTACCAGTGAGTTTGAACCCAGGAGAACCTACGTTCAGATGAGTCAAACAGAGTTTTGTGTGGAACCTGGGCAATCCTGTATGTGTCTCCAATAACTGTAGCATACCACAGACGAAGATAGCTGGTTGTAAATGAGATATGGGAAATTCCGTGCTACGGAGTGGGTGTATGGGCTGCTGTCCCCCTAGTAAACCTCCCTTAGGAGGAGTGAGAGATATAATTGAAAATGGTGTGGTAAGGGGTAGTGGCGCGGCCTAGTGGTGAAGGTTCAACAGTGTGTTGATCCCTAAATATCCATAGGGAGTGTGGGTGGGTGTGTGTGTATACGTTTGTCGGGCACCTCTGTGCGGTAGGCTCATACAAAAGGGGGCCCCCGATTTGTATCCAGTAGGTGACCCTATTAATGACTGTCAGATACCCAGCAATGGGCTCTGAATCTGTGTTACTTGGTACCCCTTGATATAACTCTGTGTTGCGTGATAGTGGTAAGTGTGAATGTCAGCCCTAGGCGGCCAGACCTGAATACATTAATGTCTGTGGGCTTGGAAAATAAGTGCACAATAAGCTGGAAAGTGTAAATAAGATTAAAACTGCTGATCAACCTGTAAAGGCTGTAATACAACCTTGATATATAGGTGTATATCAGTAGTAAGTGTGCCAACTCAAAGGTGAAAGAATCCTATATAACCGAAATAGGATCACAGAAAACCTAAACCATGTAAAAAAAAAAAAAACACGCAAGTTTTTTATTTGTATCTTATACATATTTTTCTCCCTCGTCTTCCAGGACGGCACTGTGAGAGTAGACTGGCTCACCTGACAGGAAACACAATCAAAAATGAAGTTTAAAAGGCCCCACCCCTCCCGTGTGCCTCAGTTCTGATTGTGTTTCCCTTTCAGCGAAACGTTTATTTTTTTCTTATGACCTAAAGCCTGGGGCTGGTGGTCCCCCCCCCCGGAGCCCGGACCGCAGGTACTGGGTGCCGTTGGGTCCGGTGTAGCTTGCTACCCCCCGGGGGGTTTCCCCTTCATCTTAGTCCAGGGGGGAACAGGAGAAGTCGCAGACTCCCCTGGACGCCGGAGCCTCCTAGGAGGGCAGGGCTCTCCAGTGCTCCGAAGAGGCCACATCCTCTCTCCCCCCGCCTGGTTCCTACCTTGGAGGTTGGGCGAAGGCCTCCCCCTTCCTGCTGGCTCCGTCCGGGGGTTCGCCGGACCGCATGGCGGGTGGTTAGGCGCCGCTCCGAGCGGCGCCATTAGCATCCGGGCGCCTGTTGATGACGCGCACGGCGCCGTGACGTCATTCCGCTCCCGCGCGGCAAGATGGCGGCCCCCACCGGACAGACGCTGCAGGCGATCGGGGCACACGATAAAGCAGCCAGGGAGATAGAGGGGCCTGGCGGTCTCAGAGCGTATCCATGGAAGACCTCTCCTCGGCACACGCGACTATGGAGGAGGACCGTCGTTTTCCTATGGCTGCAGAGGAAACCACCAAGGGTGAGTCTTTCCTTTTTCATAGGGGGTTTGTTGTTGTTCCCCCCCCCCCCCCCCCCCTCCCCTAATCCTGAGAGGTGAAGGCTAATGGGCATATGTTTCTCCCTGATATGTTTAGGGGAAGACCCTGTTGCCCAGGGGGAGGCCAGCAGAGTGGCTAAGCCTCCTAAACGTGTTAGGAGATGTGGCAATTGCAATGACAAATTACCAGTTGAGCATAACAAGCCATTTTGTTCTAAGTGCATCTGTAAGCTTACAGGGAAGGAAACCTCACAGATCATGAAGCAATTTCTCTCGGTTCAGACCGAAATGCTATCTACCCTAAAGGAGTTTCAATCTTCCCTAAGTAGAAAGAACATTGATTCTCTGGTTCCGGGCCCCTCCTCCCAGGAATCCTCTTCAACCTCTCGTCCGTTTGTACCACTACAGGCTCGTAGAGTGTACCCCTCGGATTCTGAGGAGTCCGAGTTAGCCTTACGTAGTGAATCCCTGGTTGACAGCCAGGCAGAGGAGGAGGAAGAGGAGGAGGAGGATACCAGGACAGGAAAATATATGTTTCCTACTGATGATATGGAGGGTCTTTTAGCGGCTGTCTATGCTACAGAGCACATTCAAGAACCAGCAGAGCAGGTCTCAGCCCAGGACAGGATGTACAGGGGTTTAATAAAACCTCAAACCATGACCATCCCGGTCCATCAGTCACTAAAGGACATCATCCTCAGGGAGTGGGCAGAACCTGAAAAGAGCTTACCTAGTTTCAAAACTTGGAAACGCCGCTGTCCCTTTAAAACGGAGGTAGTAGACACCTTTTTTAAGGTCCCTAAGCTTGATGCCTCCTTGGCACAGGTCTCAAAACAGTCAGACCTTTCCTTTGAGGACTCAGGCAGTTTAAAGGATGCCATGGATAGGTGTACCGACACTTCTCTCCGTAGGGCTTGGGAAGCCAATGCAGCCTCCCTTGGTCCTGCATTGGCCTCAGCCTGCGTGGCAAGAAATGCCGACGCCTGGACTTCAAAACTTCTAGACCATATCCCCAATTCTTCCAAGACTAAGGAGATACGAGATTCCCTCCAACTTATTAGCGGGGCAGTGGCCTACCTGGCAGACGCAGCGGTAGAAACCATTCGCGCCTCAGCCAAGACTGGGGCACTTATTAATGCCTCTAGGAGGGCCGTCTGGCTAAAGACTTGGAGAGGTGATCTTGCTTCAAAACGCCGCCTATGTGCTCTCCCCTTCAAGGGTTCCCTCTTGTTTGGGGAAGCCTTAGATCAGGCTTTGTCCAGGTCTTCTGAGAAGGGGAATAAGTTCCCTTCAAAACCTAGGCAGAGTAGGAAGCGGTCCTTTCGTCCCAGCCAGAGAAAGATTCCGGCCCCGGACAAAGGACAATCCACCAGTCGTCGTTGGCCCTTTGGTAAGGATAGACCAAAGGGGGGGATCCTTTTTGCCAATCCCAAACCATCCGGAAAGGACACCAAGTGACGGGAAGGTGGGGGGCAGGCTCGCCAGGTTTCTTCCAGCCTGGGAGAACATAACCCAGAGTCCCCATGTCCTGCAGATAATCAGGGAGGGTTACCACTTAGAGTTCAGAGAGCTCCCCCCCCCGGCCTTTCTCCTCACCCACCTCCCAAGGGACTCCAGCAAAGCTGTAGGCCTCTCCCAGAATATTACAAGTCTGGCGGAACAGGGGGTCATAATCCCAGTCCCGCCAGACCAACAAGGTCAGGGAGTATACTCCCACATTTTTGTGGTTCCCAAGCCGGACGGCAAGTTCAGACTGATAATCAATCTGAGACCTCTGAACTCCCATCTCCTCTACAAAAGATTCCGGATGGAAAGCGTTCACAGCCTCAGGAGTCTTTTGTTAGAGGGCGTCTTTATGGCAACCATAGATTTGAGGGACGCCTACCTGCATGTCCCGATTTTTTCGGGACATCAGAGGTTTCTGAGATTTGCCCTCGCCTCCGCACAGGGAATTCAGCACTGGCAGTTTGCTGCCCTCCCTTTTGGTCTGGCCTCCAGCCCAAGGGTATTTACGAAGATCCTGGCGGAGGTAATGGCTCATCTACATCTGAAGGGGATCTCCCTCGTCCCCTATTTAGACGATCTCCTGCTTTTCAGCCCAAGTCAGGAGCAGCTCCTTTCGGACCTGACCGTCGTCATGACCACTCTGGAGACGCTTGGTTGGATAATCAACAAGCAAAAGTCCTCCCTTCTACCGGAACAGCGGAAGGTATACCTGGGGGTTATCATAGATTCCCGGGAGAAGAAACTTTTTCTTCCCCAAGAGAAGTTCCAGAGGCTTGTGACGACGATCGGGTCTTTAGTGGCTGCAGAAAATCCCTCCCTCAGAGAGATCATGAAGCTGTTGGGTCAGATGACCGCTTGCATTCCAGCGGTCCCCTGGGCCCAACTACACACAAGACCACTTCAGAGGTTCCTCCTCTCCACCTGGAACGGAAAGGAGGACACTCTCGATTCCCGGGTCAGGGTTCCGATCCTAGTCAAGGACTCCCTAGAGTGGTGGCTCCACCACCAAAACCTCTTGAAGGGCCGTCCGTGGAGTCAGACCGATCCACTGAAGGTCACTACGGACGCCAGTGCTTGGGGTTGGGGAGCCCATGTACAAGAACTACGGGCTCAGGGATCCTGGGATCATCATCAAAGGCGGACCTCCTCCAACTATCGAGAATTACTGGCAGTGGGAGAAGCTCTGAGGGCGTTCGAAGGAAGAATTCAGGACAAGGATGTCCTGGTCCTTTCCGACAATGCTACAACAGTCGCCTTTCTCAACAGACAGGGGGGCACCAAGTCCCAGTCCCTCCTGACACTCTCCCTGGAGATCCTGGGTTGGGCGGAACAGAGAGTACCCTCTATTCAGGCAATCCACATAAGAGGAGCCACCAATTTGGAGGCCGACTTTCTGAGTCGTCAACCCGTTTGTCAGGGAGAGTGGGAATTATGCCAAAAGACCTTCGACTGGATCTGTCGGCGGTTCGGGGTCCCGGACATAGATCTTTTTTCCTGCAGGAAAAACAGAAAGGTGAACAAATTCTTTTCCCTGGTACAGAGACCGGGTTCCCAGGGGGTGGATGCGCTGGCCCAGGACTGGGATTTCCGTCTGGCTTACGCTTTTCCCCCGCTGAATCTGATCCCAAGGATCTTACAAAAGCTGGCCTCCGCGGAGACCAAATTAATCTTAATCGCTCCTTGGTGGCCCCGGAGATCCTGGTTTCCCATTCTGAAGCTCTGGTCTCTAGCCCCCCCGCTTCCCCTGCCTCTCCGAGCGGATCTCCTGCGGCAAGGGCCGATCTTTCGTGCGAACCCAGGTTTCTTCAGCCTGACGGCATGGCTATTGAAAGGCGGAACTTGCAACAGAAGGGCTGCTCGGATAGAGTCATAGATACCCTACTATCCAGCCACAAGAAAGTCACCAGACACATCTACACAAAGGTCTGGACAGTCTTTTGGCGTTGGTGCACCGCTAAGCAGGTCTCTTCTCCCAAAACTCCCGACATCCTGGAGTTTCTTCAGGATGGCGTGGAATTAGGCTTAGCTACTAGAACTCTAAGAGTCCAGGTGGCAGCTTTATCATATTTTTTGGAGAAGAGCCTCTCAGCGGAACCCCTCATCAAGAGGTTCCTGACAGCCAGGGACAGACTTTCTCCTATGCAGGTTTCCAGGGTTCCCTCATGGGACCTCCCCCTGGTCCTGGAACAGCTGACTAAGGCACCATTTGAGCCTATAGACAGCATTTCTATAAAATTTCTTACGATTAAATTTACTTTTTTGTTAGCCATCACGTCTGCCAAGAGAGTTGGAGACTTGCATGCTTTTTCTATCAAAGAACCCTTTCTGCGGGTTTTTGAAGATAGGGTTATTTTGACTCAGGATCCTCTGTACCTTCCCAAGGTGGCAACCAGGTTTCATAGGTCTCAGGAAGTTATACTTCCTTCTTTTTGCGCAAATCCCAGCAATGAAAAGGAAGCCACTTTCCATTGCCTGGACGTAAGACGCTGCCTTTTAGTTTACCTAGAGAGGGTTAGAGAGTTCAGATCTTCCCCTCACCTTTTAGTTAATTTTTCAGGGCAGAAGAAAGGCCAACAGGCAACTAAAGCTTCCATCTCCAGATGGATTAGGCAGGCTATCTCTTTGTCATACACACAGGCAGGTAAACCACTTCCTGTTATTAAGGCTCATTCCACGCGTTCTCTGGCAACCTCCTGGGCAGAAAGGGCAGGAGCTTCCATAGAGCAGATCTGTAGAGCGGCAACCTGGTCCAGCCGGAATACGTTCATCAGGCATTATAGAGTCGAACTACTGTCTCCTCAAGACCTGAGTTTTGGTAGGAAGGTCTTACAGACGGTGGTCCCGCCCTAAGGTAGGCCTGAGGATTACTTGCTTTTCTCTCACAGTGCCGTCCTGGAAGACGAGGGAGAAAGTACCAGTTACTTACCGGTAGCTGGATTTCTACGATGTCTTACAGGACGGCAGGCCTACTTCACTCCCTTTACTTCTATCTATTTTCCTCCTTTTTTCTGGGTCTCTGTTTATACCGTGTTCTAAAGAGCGGTTACTTATCTTAAACTGAGGCACACGGGAGGGGTGGGGCCTTTTAAACTTCATTTTTGATTGTGTTTCCTGTCAGGTGAGCCAGTCTACTCTCACAGTGCCGTCCTGTAAGACATCGTAGAAATCCAGCTACCGGTAAGTAACTGGTACTTTTGGTACACTTTTTTGAATAAATCGCCCAGTGTATCTTGGATATCACCCTATGTGGGATCTTTTTTGTTTGCACTTCTCTTCCAAGCCCACAGACATTAACGTATTCAGGTCTGGCCGCCTAGGGCTGACATTCACACTTGCCACTATCACGCAACACAAAGTTATATCAAGGGGTACCAAGTAACACTGATTCAGAACCCATTGCTGGGTATATGACAGTCATTAATAGGGTCACCTACTGGATACAAATCAGGGGCCCCCTTTTGTATGAACCTACCGCACAGAGGTGCCCGACAAACGTATACACACGAACACACCCACACTCCCTATGGATTTTTAGGGATCAACACACCGGTGAACCTTTACCACTAGGCTGTGCCACTACCCCTTACCACACCATTTTCGAAGATAGCTAGTTACCCGATGGTCTCACAGGACACGATGGTCCAAAAACAATCCTGGATGTGTATGGAAGGGTGTGTTTCATAGATTAGGAATAAAAAAACATCCACATGGCATAACTATGTGTTGAATGTTGAAAATGTAATGTAGCTAGAGCACTTAAATTTAGACTTCTTTCACACTAGGCGGACTCCGTCTGCTCCTGCCAGCTCAGCGGGAGATCTGTCTGCAGATCTCCGCTGAGCTGACGCATGACAAGCTCCTCTCTGGTCACTGAGCGGGGAGGGGCTTGTCAGGCGCCACTGTCTCCTATGAAGCAATCTAATGAAACGGGACAGCATGTCAGTTTTCATCAGATCTTACCCGATCCAATCCGCCATGGACGGATGGGGACGTATCCCCATACGTCTGTTTTTAGCGGATCGGGTCGGATGTCAGCAGACATGTCTCTGCTAACATATGACGCTTCATAGATATGCATGTGAAAAATGCTGTGAATAATTAACCGGCGGACCTGAATGGTTCGTCCGTGTGAAAGGGGCCTTGGATGTATGTACAAGCGCTTTGTGCAAAGTAGTAGCAACCGTGGGGTCCTCCCAACACGTTTCGTTCCAAGGACATCAACGGGGTTAGAATGGGCAGAGACTGTTTTGAAGTAGACATAACAGCTAATTTCTGATGAGGATCATTTTTTTTTTTTTTCAGAAAGTTTTCACTGTCATAGAGGAAGCTTATATCATTGGTTAACCAATGAAGCTGACTGATGGTCTGATGTGCCTACACACCATCAGTTAAAAAAACGATCGTATCAGAACGCGGTGACGTAAAACACATCGACGTGCTAAAAAAAATGAAATTCAATGCTTCCAAGCATGCGTCGACTTGATTCTGAGCATGCGCGGCTTTTTAACCAATGCTTTTTGCATACTAACGATCGTTTTTGACCTATCGGTTAGGCGTCCAACGGTTAAATTTTAAAGCAAGTTCTCTTCTTTTTTTTTTGACCGAAGGATAACTGACCGATGGGGTCCACACACGATCGGTTTGGACCGATGAAACGGACCTTCAGACCGTTTTCATCGGTTTTGACCGATGGTGTGTATGCGGCCTTATGCCGCGTACACACGGTCGTTTTTTGCGATGAAAAAAAACGTCGTTTTTTAAAACGTCATTTAAATTGATTGTGTGTGGGAAAAACGTCGTTTTTTGTCTTAAAAAAAACGACCAAAAAAAAATTCCAACATGCTTGAATTTTTTGTGTCGTTTTTCAAAACGTCGTTTTTTGTTTCACAAAAAGTCACCGTGTGTAGCAAAAACGTCTTTCAAAACGACGTTTTTCAACCCGCGCATGCCCAGAAGTTAGTTATGAAGCGAGCTTCAATGGAAAAGTGTGGTGAACGTAACCTCGTTTTTTGTGAAAAAAACGATGGTGTGTATGCAACATCGTCTTTGAAAGTGACGTTTCAAAAATGTCGTTTTTTACTTCACAAAAAAAGTCGTTTTTTTTCATCGCAAAAAACGACCGTGTGTACGCGGCATTAGTCTCTGTAGCTTGGCAGACAGAGACTTCATCCAAATGACATGTTGCAGATCATAGAAAGCTTTTAATCCAAAGACTTGTGCAGAGTATAACAGAAGAGCATCAGATAGGTAAAACGAATCAGTTTGTCTAGCTCCAGGTGAAGACATACATGTGGTGAATGGAGTCTAAAGCATGAAGAAGGGTGAGGCTTACTACATAGAACATCCCCTAGCTTTGAACTGAGGTAGGGACAACAATTATTTAAAGGCCAACAAACAATGTTGTGTAACATGAAATATTATTAATACAAGTCCAATGACAATTAAACCTCAAGAAGACAGGGTCTTTGAGAAATCATAGTATATTGCAATACAATAACAATAGCAATTATCTGTACGAGCATTTAAATTAGGATCTTCCCGATGAAAGTATTTTATGTGGATTTATTGGAGCTTCAAACAGCCTAACCCCTTGTGAAGAGATTTAAAGTTCTACCTGTCATAACAGAACACCACCATCAAAATAAATGTGGGGATTCCACCTTGGGCGACAATGGCATTATCCTAAAAAAATGTAGAAAGGGCAGATAATATATTGTCATCTTATATCTTCAGGGAGTTTTTTCATGATTGGGTTTGTAATACACAGCCTGTGATGCGATGGGAGTCAAAGGAATGGAGCAAAATGGGTTGACCTCCTGCAGCCTCCTTTGCCGGTTCAAAAATAACATGGGCGACATTCTGCCTGTGTGTATGTTGTTCTGTCCGACAGAAGCCGGCTGTTTTGGCTGGCTTCTGTCGGAGGTGCATGCTGCAAAACTAGCATTCAACCGACACCTGATCGGCGCTCTCAGCCAATGGCAAAGGGGTCTTCCCCCTGTCAGAACAGCTCAGTGGGGGAGATCGCTGGACTAACCTCGCAAGGTTAGTACAGCGGCTCAGACCGGAGCTGACCCCACTGGGTTGCATGGAAAAAAGAAAGCAGTAAATGTGTACCCAGCTTAAAGGGGTTGTAAAAGGGGGGGGGGGGGGCGTGGCCTGACGGTGCATGGAGTAGGACGCTTTCCCAGAAGCTCCGTCCGTTGATCCTGTAATCTGTACCATCCTGCTTCTCAAGACCGACATTGACTCGCCATCTTCGCCTTGCTGGACTCCATAGACCCGGGGGAACATGTCGCCACCTAAATCGCAGAAATCCACCCAGGCAAAGTTAGCACAATATCGGCATGATGCAGGGGACCCGGTGGAAGATGGCGGCCCAGACCAGCGAGACGCGGCCGGCGGGAGACACAGCCAAACTCCTGGAGGCCATCACCCTTTGCCGTACCTCACTGGCCACTCAGATCGAGGAGGTCAAGGTAGACATCTCCCTCCTCCGGCAGGATGTGAACAAATTCCGGGATCGGGTGAAGACCGTGGAGAATCGTTTAGGTGCTGTAGAAGACACCTTGCCGCCATTGCAGGCCCCAAGATGAAATGGAGAACAGGCTCAGGAGATGTAACATCCGCCTGATCGGCCTCCCGGAGGGTGCTGAGGGGAAGGACCCGGCTGCTTTCTTGGAGCAGTTGCTTGTTAAGGCCTATGGCAGAGAGGCCTTCACCCCCATGCTGTCAGTGGAAAGGGCTCACCGTATGCCGGCCAAACCGCCGCCGCAGGGTGCTCCCCCCCCCCCCCCCCGCACATTCATAGCCAAACTATTGCACTTTAAGGATCGAGATGCCGCCCTACGAATGGCCAGACAGAGGGGAAATATAGACTTTGAGAATGTCAAGGTGGCTGTCTTCCCGGACTTTTCGGCGGAGGTGCAACGTCGCCGTCGCAACTTCTTGGAAGTCAAACGCCGGCTGAGGATTCTAAATTTTAAGTATGCCATGCTTTTTCCTGCACGACTTCGGGTGGAGCACGATGGGAGAGCGTCCTTTGACCTGCCCGAAGATGCGGCTGCCTGGCTGGAGCGCAGATCCCCCCCCCCGGTGGCGGGGACTGAGGAGTTTGTGAGTATGGAAAAGTTACCTCTTTGGCTTACACAGACTTTGTTTCCTATTGTCGCGCTACCGCCTCACGAACGTCTCTTTGCCTTATTGACTCATGACTTGGTTTCTTTCAAACTCACTGCTGCATGGCTCTCCTTAACCCACACTAGTCCCCTGTGAACCTGGCTCCCTTCTACGCCATGCAGCCATATATTTTGCCCATTGTTCATTCCGAGCGCGGCCTTAAAAACCCCTAGGAACTGCAGATTCGAGTTGATCTGAGAAATGGTACTTGTTTTATATATGTTACTGCCTGTGGGGCCCTCCGCAGAGCCCACGTTTAATGTACGCTACGTTGTAGCGGGAGCTTGGGAGCTGCCAGCTGTGTGTTCGGAACAGCGCGGTTGTCCCCCATGCCCATCCCGGTTTCTGGATCCACGTGCGGGAAGCTCCGGTGGAGATGCCAGCCATGTCCGCCTGATGCTCCGGAGGACTTATTGCTCAATGAGACCTTTACTCCTTGATGTTTTTTTTTTTTCTTCCCTTTTATACTGACTATTTTGGCTGCTCAGGTCCTCTGGGTCCCATACCGGACACTACACGCTCCGGCACGTTTTTCTCTTTCTTCGTTTTGCCCTACTTTTTACCCAGGGATGGGGATGTTCGAACAGTTTTGGGTTTATGCCCGCATCAAGTTTGGGGGATGCAGGGCGGGGAGGGGGGTGGGGGGGAGGGGATATTTCTGTTTACTGTTTTATATGTTAGGCATAATGCAACTTAAACATGGCAATGTGTGGTATAGAGGGTCAGTGGATATTCTCATTTTGAAGTTATTGGTACACTTCTATGCTGTGGGGGCTGGGTTCATTCAGATGTGGACATGGTCCCCTTGTGGTGGAATTCCTAATTTAATTAAAACTACAGAGACATGTCGTCACTAAAATTTTTGACCTGGAATGTCAGGGGGTTGCGTGACAAAGTTAAGCGGGCAGCGGTTCTGACATTCCTGAAAAAACAGCGGGCTGACGTGGTGGTGCTCGTTGAAACCCATATAGAGGGGGGGCTACAGATGGCGCTCTGCCGCCCATGGGTGGGGTGGTCCTACCACTCCACCCACACCTCCCATTCTAGAGGTGTGTCGGTGCTAGTTGCCAAATCTGTCCACTTCTCACTTGAGGAGATACGTACGGACCCCTTGGGTCGTTATGTCTTCCTCTCTGCTAGGTTGTTTGGGGAGCCCCTGCTTATATTGGCCTTTTACATACCCCCCCCCCCTTTAACATGTCTGCTCTGCACGAAGGCATCACCTTTATGGCTCGACATCCCTCGTCACAGGCAGTGTGGATGGGTGACTTCAATGCCACAATGGATGATGCACTGGATAGGTGGTCCCCCTCCCAGACTTCTCCCCGTTCACCGTCAGTGTCCAGATTCTCTAAACTAGTGGACACATTCCACTTAACAGACTCCTGGAGGTACCGGTTCCCCCTGGCAAGAGCATATTCATGCTTTTCATCTACGCACGGTACGCTGTCCAGGATTGACTATATCCTTCTGTCGGGAGGCCTCAGGTCGCGACTGCTGGACGCGACCTTCGGCCCCAGGCTCCTGTCAGATCATTCCCCCTACCTAATCACCCTGGGAGTCCCCCGTGACAGGCCCCATAGGGCGTGGTGGCTGAATCCCTTCTGGTTATCCCTGTTGCCTGAAGACGATGACCTTACAGACTGGAGGGTGTTTTTTCAGGATAACGACGGCTCGGCCTCCCCTTCGGTGGTTTGGGAGACGTTTAAGATACATGCACGAACACAACTGGTCTCGCGCATCAACCGCATCAAGGCTGACTCCACGACGGCACATGACCTGGCGGTCGCGGAATTGTCTGCTGCCGAGCAAAGCTATGCAGCAGACCCATCTGAATCGTCGGCGGCTATCCTAAAACAACGGTCTAGGGTGTTAGATCTATTGCACTACACCAAGGCTAGGCAGAAACTGTTCTTCACAAAACAAAAGTTGTTTGAACATAGGGAAAAGGCGGGCAAATTACTGGCCTATCTAGTTCACTGTGAGGATAGGCCGCCAGTTGTCATTACCCTGCATGATCCGGGAGGGGGAGGAGTGTCGGACCCAGCAGTAGTGAGCTCCAGGTTTAGGGATTTTTTTTCAGAACTATACAAATCTAAGGCCCCAATGGACAGGGAACCCATGATCACTTTTCTAGAGTCAGTAACCTTTCCGCAGTTGACGGCTGATCAGGTGGCCCTCTTGGAATCTCCCCTGACGGTCGAGGAGATAGGCGAGGCACTGGCGGGCTTCGCCCGCTCGAAAACCCCGGGATCAGACGGACTGCCAATAGAATTCTATTCACACTATGGAGAGGTACTCACCACTAGACTGCTAGCACTGTATAATGACCTGTTCCAGACCCAAACGTTGCCACCTTCTATGAGAGAAGCCATGATAGTTTTAATACCCAAACCAGGGAAGAACCCAGGCCTCCCTGAGTCCTACCGCCCCATCTCGCTCCTCCAAGTGGACATCAAAATTTTAGCGAAAGTCCTTTCCTTGCGCCTAAACCAGGTCATACTATCCCTTATCCATCCCGACCAGGCGGGGTTCATGCCGGGCCGCAACACGTCCTTTAACCTACGCAGACTCTTTATGAATTTACAGGCAGATCATGAGGAGGTGGGAACACGGGTAGTGGTGGCTCTTGACACTGCCAAAGCGTTTGATTCGCTGTCTTGAGTACTATGGCTTTGGTCCGAATTTTCTTAAATGGACAAGGCTTCTGTATCAAGCCCCTACGGCACGGGTGGTGGCCAATGGGTGGCCCTCTGAGACCTTTGCCCTCTCCAGAGGCACAAGGCAAGGGTGCCCACTCTCCCCACTGCTGTATGCCCTGACGGCGGAGCCCCTAGCTATGGCTATCCGGGCAGACCCAGAGATCACAGGACTTAGTGTAGGCCACCTTACTGAAAAGATAAGTCTATATGCGGATGACACACTGCTATACTTGGCGAACTCCGGTCCCTCACTCTCCAAAGCCCTCCATACGATAGAAATGTTTGGCATGTTCTCAGGACTAAAAATTAATTGGGACAAATCACAGATTTTACCACTAGATAGTTCCCCCCCGAATCCCAGGCTAGTTTACCGCTGCAGGGGGTGGAGAAAATAAAATACCTTGGAATATACACGTCTAGAAACCCCACCGATTACATTGCCCTGAACATTGACCCGCTTCTCTCCACAATTAAGTCCAAACTGAACGCGTGGGCCTGTCTCCCGTTGGGGGTGTGGGGCCGAGTAAATCTTATTAAGATGGTCCTCCTACCTAAAGTGTTATATATGCTTTGGCATTCCCCCTCGCGTCTACCCCTTAGGTATTTTAAAACGCTAGAGGCTCTCCTTCGGCCCTTCGTCTGGGGCAAAACAAGACACAAGTTATCTTGGCAATCACTTAAGAACCCGACGGACATGGGGGGACTGGCCCTACCTGACTTCAACAATTATTACGTCGCAGCCCAGCTCTCGCATTTCTTTCACCTCGACAAGACCGACAGCGAACGATTTAAAGCTTTAATATGTCCTCGGTGGTCGCACCCTATAGGAGACTCGTTGTATGCCGTAACGACGGGGACAGATAGCACGGATGCGAGCAAGGAGGTCAAGCCCCTATTACATCACTACAGACGGGTGTGGGACTTGGCATCTGCCACCATTGGGATACCCGTTCACAATGACTACTCGCCACTGTGGCATAACAAACACCTGGGGGAATTCTGCAAGATCCCAGACCCGGTGGGCTGTAATTCAAGGGGCCTACTCTATCTGCACCAACTGGTGAGAAATGGCACTCTCAGGACATTCGATAGCCTCCGGGAGGAATTTGACTTACCCGATCATATGCATTTCAGATTTCTCCAGGTGTCACGCCTTTAGGACCCAGTTTTCAGGGTCGGTGCCCCCACCCACACCCAACCAAATTGTAGCTATAGCAAGAAGCCTAGATCCAAAAGGCCTTATCTCGTCATTCTATTCCATGCTCTCCGCTCCTAGATTCGGAAGGGTGGCCTATGCTCTCAAACCCAGGTGGGAAGGGGAGGTGGGCTCAATGGATACGGACGAATGGGAGGAGGCTACGGAGACCTGTAAAGAGGTATCCCCAAAGCTTTCAGACAGGCTTACTCAAATATATATTCTTCACAGATCGTACCTGACCCCAGTTAGAGTAGCCAGATATAAGAGAGAACAATCTAATCTTTGCCCGATGTGTAAAGCTGACACAGGCACATTCTTTCACCTTTTATGGTCCTGCCCGGTACTGCAGGGATACTGGTCCCAAATTGTTACCTTCCTGCACGACAACATGGGCTCCCCGGTTGCTCTGGACCCTAAGCAGTGTCTCCTGGGTACTTTTCCCGTCCTCATGGACAGACAGACTAAAACCTTTTTACAGGAGACGTTGTTTTTGGCCAGGAAAATTATCGCTAGAAAGTGGATGAGGCCCAGACCACCTAGATGGACGGAATGGAAGAGGGAAATAAACACACTACTACCGTTTAAAAAATTCATGTACATAAATAGGGGCTGCCCTGAGAAATTTAAGATATGGGATAGGTGGCTTAATGATTCAGATACGTGTGTATGATGCGGTGAAGGAGAACCCCTAGCCCCCCCCCCCCCCCCACAGACCCATTGGGCACAGTTTGTTGGTAACCATTATTGCTGCAGGGGAGGGTGGGTACCTCCGGACTTTCTACGGTGTTGCGGAAGTCCCTATAGGAAACCTCCAATGAATGCAATGTTAAACTTGCCAATGCTATGCTATGTATTATGCTATCTCACTCCCTGTGTATTTGTTTCATTTTCTTTTTATTGTTTATTCTTTTTATTATCCTCTGACCATTTTTGCTGTACTTGCTGAACTGTACTATGTATACATGCCATTGCTTTTTCCAATAAAACATCTTTTCAAAGAAAAGGGGTTGTAAAAGAAACTTTTTTTTTTTTCCATAATAAGCATCCTTTACCCGCAGACATTGCTCTTTTCACTTCCTCATTGTTTGTTTTTGCTCAGAAGTTGCTCTATTTCTTCTCTGTTCTGTTCACTTCCTGCTTGTCTGATTTTTACTCGCCACCGTGAAGGGAGGCTTTACTGCGGTGGTCAGTGACGTGCTCTCCCCCTCCTGGGAACTACATCTGTGCGGCAGGACGCTCTCTACGTGTTAGAGACTTCAAGGAGGAGTGAATTATTGGGCGTGCCGCAATGCATACTGGGAAATGTAGTTCTTACATTAACGAGCGCCGCAAACCAGGAAGTGAATGAGAGAACAGAAATTAGAACACCGGAGGAGATATAGATGAAGGAATTTAATAAGTATTTACTCGTTTTTTAACATAATCATTACACTATTCTGTCTACCTTGCAGACATTAATTTTAGGCGAAACTTTTTTCCTTTTTACAACTCCTTTAAGAGAACAACCAAGTATAACTTTTGTTTGAGTGTATGGATGTTTTGGGGGTTTTCTTTTCTCTGGGTTGGACTGCTGTTGGTCCAGCTGTTTTTTTGTTTTCTGATATAGCTGTTTTGCTGCTATGTTGTGATGGCTGCTTGTGCTGCCTTTTGATTATTTTGTAATTTTCTCTGAAAAAAATAAAAATAAACACAAAAGTATAACTAATCAACAAAACCATGAGGTGTCAACACCTTATTTGTGATTCACTTCCTCTCTAAATTATCTCACCCTTTTCTGATGAGTATATGATAAGAACCTGTTATGTCCACTTGAGTATGACTGCAGACTTTAGTGTAAGGCCGGCCATACACTGAGCAAATTTCTTTGCAGAAATACTTTTTTTTTTTTTTTTTTTCCTCCCATCAACGCAGACAGTGTTGATGCCGGATTTCACCCAGCTGAGCCACTGTCTTTTCTTGGCAGGTGGGTGGGGCAGGGCAGGGGAAGTTGTCCCCGCCAGGAGAAGACAGTTATTATCACTAGCGGCTATAGCAGCTGCTAGTGATAATCGCTGGTTGTACCCAATCTGATCATTCAATACACTTGAGTACATTCAGCCTGCCCATACATAGTTTGTATCTGGGCCGCTTCCTGCTGAACCAGCCAAGAATCGAACTATGTAAGACCTGCCTCAGTAAGCCAAAAAAAAAGAGAAAGCTAAGGGGTAGAGGAGAAGAAAAAATAGAGGTGGGGAAAGGAGATGGCGTATGTACGCGCGTGTGTGTCGGCTGTGCACGACTCCCAATTATTTGCAGGGGTTGGAAGGGGTACACAACTTGGTCTACATCTCAACACTCGGTGGCCAGTGTAGCCTGGTAATCTGTGGAGGAGTTGAAGTTGATCCAATGCAACCAGGAGTTTCGGCATTGTTCCTCTCTATTTGTTTTCAGAAGCAAGCAGCTCTTCCATCTATTGGATTTCTATAATTTTAGCAAACCATAAATAATGATAATCCTAACATAGAAATAACAGTACAGGTTTACCTCACATTAAGGAGCTTCACTAATACAAAGCCAGTTCACCCTGAGGGAGCATGCAGGTTTACTCCCTCATGCCTCTGGCATTAGTTTGTCTTAACTTTATACTCACCCTCTCCATTGCTCTCATGCAGCTCAAGCATGTGTCCGGACTCTTTCCTTGTAACACATGGCCACTGATGCTGGAGTTATAAAGTGAAAACTGCCTTGCTGCACATTAAGATGGTTTTCACTTTATAACCGTGCCCTGATCCCTCTGCTACCTCTGACTGCTAGTTTCAGAAGATTTTCAGAGTGCATGGTAAAAGATCATCTGTCTTTCTTTTACAGGGAAGAGATGAAATGGCGGCGATGGGTCGATAACTGGCTGGTTCACCTAATTTCACCCAATGTTTACCGCTCTCCAGGAGAAGCACTTTCATCATTTGACTACATTGTACGTGAAGGGAACTTCGGCTCTGTGGAAGGCCTTTTTGCTAAATATGTGGGAGCAGCAGCCATGTTTTTCATTGGCAAGAGGCTAAAAAAGAGGTTTGTAAATCTTGGTGTTCATCTTCTTTTTTTTTTTTTTTCTTGTCTGTGTCCTTCCTCTATGCACAGTGCTTAACAACTAAATTTGACCTCCTCTTATATTTCTGTTATATTATGTATCTGTTTTCCTTCAATAAAGCACTCCTGGATGCTGGTCTTTGGACAACTCCATCGGCCAGCGCAGGATTATATAACGCCTGTGCATGTGCAGGCATCAGTCATCCCGATGGAAAGAGAACATGATGCAAGCTGAACAGCTCCGTTTACAGGCTGCAGAAGACTGCAAGCAGATAGATGTATTTTATTGCAGAAAAGTCTTCTGTGATGGTTTCCCTGCTTGCAGTCTTTTGTTGAATGCCTTCAGTTCCACTTTAACTGACAATCCCATGATGACTGACTGCACAGCAGCCGAAAGAAACCTCCCCTCCACTAATTGTAAGGCAAGGGGTGGAACCTTGCAGAGCTTAAGAGATTGTTCACACCATGTTTGTTGAGCTACCTTTTTTTTTTATGCACACAGCCACACTTGTATGGTGTAAACAGAGCACATTGGAAAACGACTGTTTCCTATGTGCTTTGTTCATAACATACATGTGCAGTGGTGTGTAGAAAAAATGCAGCTTAACCACTTGCTTACCAGGCACTTAAACCCCCCTCCTGCCCAGACCAATTCAGCTTTCAGCACTCATTATTTGACAATTGTGCGCAATCATACAACACTGTACCCAAATTACTTTTTTATCCCCCCCCCCCCACTAATAGAGCTTTATTTTGGTGGTATTTAATCACATCTGCCGTTTTTTTAATTTTTTGTTAATAAAAATAATAATAATAATAAAAAGACAGAATAAAAAAAAAATACAAAACCATTTTATATTTTGTTATAACATTTTGCAAACGGGTAATATTTCTCCTTCGTTGATGGGCACCACTTATAGGTGGCAGTGATGAGGCACTAATTGGCACCACTGGTGGGCATTGATAGGTGGCACTGTTTTCCACTAGTGGGCACTGATTTGTGGCACTGTGGGCACTGGCAGGTGGCACTGGTGGGTATAGATGAGGCAGATGGACTGATGTCCCTTGCACAAAAGCCTTTAATCTGCTTTTTTTTTTTCTCTCCTGTCAGATTAGAGTTTTTGTTTACATCACGTGATCAGCTGTCATTGGCTGACAGCTGATCATGTGGTAAGGGGCCAGGATCAAAACTGATTATCACAGGTCGATGTTCACTTTTTCTGTATGAAGAATCGTCATCGGTCACAAACTTACCGATTTTATTGCTTCAAGGGGTTGAACTGGGGTGATGCCTGCAGCATCGCCCTGGTACCGTTCTTTAGAGTGCTTTCTTGTAATAACCAATGCGGCTCGGCATTCCACCGTTCCACCCAGGTCTCCTGCCCCACCTGGAAAGGCCTGAGCGACCAGCTGGAACATCCGCTGGCCTGGCCTCAGATCTAGTAACCCGGAAGCTTGTCATGACCTCACTTCCGGATTACTGGCATCCTAAAAGTGCCAGATTTAAAATATATAAAGTATTAAAAAATGCAGATCTTTCAAGTGCAGAGGAGGGGTTTCGTGTCTTATAAACCCCCGATCCCTCCATAAAGTGTACCTGTCACTGCCTATTACTGTCACAAGGAATGTTTACATTCCTTGTGACAGCAATAAAAATGATAAAGCCTGAAAGGCAGCCAAAAAAATCTGTATCGTCCATGAAAAAGATATCGATTGACCCACCTAATGCAAAGCCCACTGTATCTGTTGGAACTCTTATACAATTGTTTGTCATCACAGGCACAACTTGCAAGATGATGTGCGGCAGGATCTATACAAAGCTGCTGACACCTGGGTTAAAGCTGTGGGGAAGCACAAAAAGTTCATGGGAGGCTCAGAGCCAAATCTGGCAGATCTGGTAAGGCTGGTCCCCTCACACACACCCTTCCCTGCCTGCATATAATTTAGACTGCAACTAAAGTTAAAAATAATTACTATTGGTTAAAAAGGCTTTGTAATACAGCACATGTTGAGTGTACACGCTGGTCATACTTTTGGTATGTATAAAATGCCAATATGGGGAGCCAAGTGCCTTGATAATATAGTTTGAGGTTTATCAGTGGCCCAGGAAAGAAGACTCCTGTCCAGTGAAAATAGATGGCAAGTGAGTGTAGCATGATGTACAGTTATGTATATAACAAGTGCGCTCCCTCTCTTTCCTCCAGCACAGTTTAACTACTTTAATGAATTGTATAAACCCTTTTGTATTTCTTGCCAATTTTATATCTATATAGTCATTTTTCCATTGATTCTGAGTGTTTTACTTTTTCACAGGCTGTATATGGGGTCCTGAGGGTTATGGAGGGATTGAAAGCCTTTGATGATATGATGGCAAATACCAAGATAAAACCATGGTACCAAAGAATGACCAACGCCATACAAGAAAAAGCTGCTTTGCACTGAGAAAAAAAAACGTTCCTATATGGGAATCGATTGTTCTTCAAGGGCTTTAAAAACTGACCAAACCAGAAATTGTGAACTGTCTCTGCTTAGCAGAATCTTCATGGTAAATACATTTTACCTGTTCCAATTGGAACATAATAGTCATAAGCTGGTCTCCTCTGCAATAAGGTAATATTCTGCAGGAAATTAACGGTTTCAAAACGGTCTATTTGTGCTAAAACACAGCCATGGGAAATTTTCAGAGGTGGGGGCAACTAGTTTGGTACCAGTAAATGAAGCTTAATTGAGTCTTCTCATACAAGTTTCTTGATTTAAAATATATTCACTTTGTATTTCTTGAGAGATTTCAGGATTAAGAGTTAATATTTAAGAGCAATCTGTAGTGAGAATATATAATGGCTGCCAAGGCCTCCTTCAAAGATTCTAGTGACCTAGCTGTCATGCTGACCAATGAATCTAATACATCCTGAGGCCCTGACCTAGTATATGTATGCAGATAAGGAGGTCTGACCTTCCGAGCTGCATGTTTGTCTTGGGTCATTAAAAAGTACTGAAATCAGACAGCCAAGTGTTTCTGTGAACAAGGTTTCCCTAACATTTGATTAATAAAGCTTTAACAATTGTTATAATTAAAGACTGTTACTTAGATGTGATTTACATCCAGCAGTCTCAAGTTCTATCTGCAAATGGCTGACTGCTTTTCTCCCATAGCAAGTCTATGCCTTCTGCAGGTGAGCTGTATTTTGGATCCTGGGGTAACATACCCCGGATGAGGGAAAGATATTATATGGGGCAAAAAATGGGCATGACTCTTGGCTGAGACTAGCCCTTCTTATGAGGTGATTGCTTTAACGTTTAACTGATTAAAAAAAGTTTTAAAAATGTTATTCTAATAATCTTGAGAGCATGGTGTACTTTGTGACTGGCTCATGTTAGGCTTTATTGGAATAGAAATTATATAAGCCCAAATTGCTAAATTGCTTTTTAAAGGCCTTAACTCCAGAGATTTCATCCTAACCCGGGATCCTCCTCCATCGTTTTGCATCCTGTATGTGCACATCAGGTACAAAAACATGGAATATCCAGGCTCAAACTTACCGACCAATCAGCAACCAACCAAATTCACCTGTCTAACTGTGTAAAACAGAGGTTTAGCTGCACGCATTTGCAAATGCATGTGTAAGCTGCAGGCCCCGTCAAGGCGCTCTGTATACTGCAGTCCTAACTATAACCTTGCACTTTAAGTCTCCTCAGTAGGAGCACATAACTGCTGATGGATAGATAAGGGGCAGGTGACTGGAGGTAGCTCAGCCCTCATTAAAGGGGCAGGGGCACACTGCACACTCAGCACATGGAAGCAAAGGTGCCAGTGTGCTGCCTGACCACATCAGGTGTCCCAGCACATCAGCTACATGCTTGTCCTAGGCCATTTACAGAGTAGTGAAAAAAAAAAAATTACAGCTCTGGAGCAAGCGTCTACAAAAACAAGTTGGCAATGGCATCTCCATCATCCCTATCCCAATATGTTCCCTTTCCGAAAATTAGAGATTGAATAAATAGGACTGACACACACTCCTGGAAAACATGTCTAAAGTCTGACATCACCAAGACATCACGTGTGGGGAAACATCCACCTCTGCTGTGAAGAGGCAGCAGGCACTCCTGTTATATGCAAGACCCAATGGCAGTGTGTGTGTGGTCCTTTCCATTTATAATAAAGCACTTTAGAGAAATGTGGCTTTTCCTCGGTTACTTCCTAATTTAGGAATAAATTGGAAAATGTTTTTTTGCTGATCCCTTTTAATGTTTTTTGTTTTATTTTGGACTGCTGGTCAGTAGATTAAAGATGAGTGGAATGAAGACCGTCTGCATTTTCATTTCTCCAGATCAGTAGATGGACACCTTGGCTGGACTTGTTCAGTAATGATGTCATGGTGCAACGAAACAACAATTCACACCTATGTAACTCCCTTAATCGTCTTATGAACAGTGTTGGAGCAGGGTGGTTTCACAGCTCTTTGCGCGTTGGACTAATTTTGTGACACTGTAATAATGATTGAAATAAATCTACACTTCAGGTAAACACAGATGCAGAATAAATGCATATAAGGGAGCTGCTTTTCTTTTCTTTGTTTTAGCCTCTTCTGCTCTTTGGCTGTGTCTGGAACATCCAGAGTCTGAAGAGGTTAAAACAAACCTAACTGTCTGAGCACTACAAACCAAGAGCATTGCTTTTGTTTTTAATCTTCAAAGCAAAATCGCCTATCCATGTCCCAATGCTCAAATTAGTTGAGAAATCGCTTAGTAAAATACCCCCTAGCATTTCCAGCCACAGCCACATTAAGTAAGGGCATATTATTCAAGTCTCGGCTTTATCGGTCTTATTTCAAAGACCACTTGCTACTCATTCTTTATACAAGGGGTAACGTGGCTTAATCCGCCCGTCAAACCTCCCTTGAATTCTTGGGACTTGAACTTAGTTTTGTCTGTGTTACAAAAACAGCCATTTGAACCGATACAACATATTCCTCTAGTCCTGCTGACAAGGAAGTTGGTATTTTTGGTTGCTAGCAAGGAGGGTTTCAGAGTTGGCTGGTCTTTCTTGTAAAGAGTTGTATTTAAATTTTCATTTTCATGAGGACAGAGTGGTGCTACGCCCTCGTCCAGGCTTTTTGCCAAAAGTAATTTCAGGTTTTGTCCTGCCATCGTTTATTTTTCTCCAACCATGTTCCAGGGAAGAAAGGTCACTTCATGTGGTGAGAGCAGTGAAAATCTATACAAAGAAAACCGCTCAGGGTCGTAAGACTAATGTCTTATTTATTCTGCCGAAGGGTCAGGCAGCGTAGAAATCCACTGTCGCTAAGTGGATTCGGCATGTGATAATTCAAACGTATGATTTAAGGGCCAAGATTCCCCCATTTCAAGTTAAGGCGCATTCTACCAGGTTGGTTGGTGCTTCTTGGGCAGTGCATCATCAGGCCTCCATGGCTCAGATCTGTAACGCCACAACTTGGTCTTCAGTGCATACATTCACAAAATGTTAGGTGGATGTAAGGAGGTATGAGAATATCGCCTTTGGGCGCAGTGTGCTGCAAGCAGCAGTATAGATCCTCAAGTCTGGGTGTACCCTGCGGGTTGGTTCTCCCTCCACTCAAGTGGCATTGCTATGGGACATCCCATTAAGTAATTAAGGCTCTGTGTCCCATGATGTACGATAAAGAAGATAGGATTTTTATTACAGCTTATCTGTAAAATCCTTTTCTTGGCGTACATCATGGGACACAGAGGTCCCCCCCTCTTTGGGATTTAGACATTGTTTAGCTACAAAAACTGATGTGCTCCTGGAAGGAGGAGCTCTGTGAGATGTTCAAAGCTTGGGGTATTTTTTTTTTTTTTATAACCTACCCGTTTTTTAAACTTCTCCATAACTTTATCCTTGGCCTTTGTGATGTTGTTTGTTCACTGAGGTTCTCTAACAAACCTCTGAGGGCTTCACAGAACAGCTGTATTTATACTGAGATGAAATTCCACACAGGTGGACTCTATTTACTAATTAGATGACTCCTGAAGGCAATTGGTTCCACTAGATTTTAGTTAAGGGGCTTATTACAAATGCACACCACATATTTCACATATTTATTTGAAAAAAATAAATTGAAAACCATTTCCCTTCCACTTCGCAACTATGTGCAACTTTGTGTTGTTCTATCACATGAAATCCCAATAAAATTCATTTACCTTTTTGGTTGTAACATGTTCAAAATATTAAACAAAAGCCTAACTGTCAAAGTGTTGGACAGGCTCCACATCCTAATGTGTATACAAGAAATAAAATGGGTTGGAGAAGGGACTTTGCTGGTGCCTCTAAAGTTCCTTCTTCAATCCATTTTGTTTCTTGGTTGTAACATGGCAAAATATGGAAAACTTCAGTGGGTTCTAATACTTTTTCAAGGCACTGTTTATTATTATTATCTTCAGTTTGTGATGTTCTAGGCTCGCATTTGCAAATACAGAGTGCAAATCAGAACTCTTAAGCTAGCCATACACTGATCAAAATTCATCTGGTTCAGCATGGACTGGCCAAATTTCAGTCAGTGCGTAGCTGTCGCTACTCAATAGAAGTCTGTTCCTCCATCCACAATGTTTGTGTGAATAAAAAGAGGTTAGGGCTCTTTCAGGTGCTAATATTTACTGCCCTCTGGAAAGCGATCTGTGGTGAATTGCTTTTCAGTGGGCAGTATAATAGCACCTTACCTGTTTTTTTGTAATTGCTGTAGGGGAATTTTACACTGTAAGACCATGCTAAAATTGCAAGCCAAGAGTTTGGGTCATGGTTGAGGTGTGGCCCCATTGATCATAGAGGGGGAATTTGGCTGGTTCGCATATCTTTGGGGCGGCTGCGGCGCGCACTGCACAGAAATGCTGTGCGTCTTTGGCTGAGTTTTAGGGCCAAATTCAGGCAAAGATTTGTCCCTGATCTGGAGAATGGGGACTCGCAAGCGTTCCTGTGCGAACCAAGCCTTACAGACTTTAGATCATTTGGATAGAGCGAGTTACACTTCTAACTGAATAATAGTCAAAAGGTGGGCTGCATTTCTGATTTGCAATAAAAGTAAAATGAGAATTTAAAGCCAATGCTTTTTTTTCAGGATCCATTTTTAGCCAGTGTGTAGCTTTCAGTAAATGCCGAATACGGCTCCTTCTAATGTTTACCCCCAGAAACATACAACATGGTATTCATTGTCCAGCCAAAGATATATACAAACTTTTATTGCACTATAATTTGTTTTATTTATTTTTTATACAAAAAAAATTGATTAATATATAGATTGACTTATTTGATATAAAATGGTGAAAAGACTGTACAAAAACAAACACTATGTATCCAAAGCTTAATGGAGTGCATCTGGATGTTTCATTTTGTAATGTAGACCTACCCCAGACAGTGGTAAAGACAAGCCAGATTTGAAGCTCACCCAAAATTGAGGACCTAATAGTTTATTGGAAAGCTTTAACACCTTTGTATGCAACCATAATGTTGTGTGGTCCAATGACATTTTTAAATGTAAAGTGCAGGCAGTTTATGTGCTTAAAGCCAAATTCTGTATGCCTGAGAAGAAGCCGGGTCCTAGGCTGTACACTGCTCTGGCTTCAGATAGGAGAGGTTTAGTACATACAGGCACTATATAAAACTTGAGCCTGGGATCAGTGTATTTACCATGAACATAAACCTGGCTGCTCATGGTGTCTACTCTTGGGAAGTATTAGACCACTTTGACACTGAGACAGTTTTCAGGCATTTTAGTGCTGGAAATAGCCTCTGAAAACTGCCTCCCATTCATTGCAATGAGTGCTTTCACACTGGGGCGGTGTGGCTGCAGGACGTTAGAAAAAGTCCTGCAAGCAGCATCTCTGGGTTGGTAGCGCTATAAATATTTATTAAAATGAATGGACAGCGCCTCAAAAGCACCCCAAAAATGACCAGTGCTTCAGTGTGAAAGGGGTACATAGATAGTATGGCAATGTTTTTTCATTTAGGCCCCTTTCACACTTGTGCAACTTGGGACTGCAAAGTTGCACGACAAGTCGTACCCCCATGATTTCCAATGCGTACCGCTCATATCTGCAACTTCAAAGTAGTCCCTGCACTACTTTGGTCTGACTTTGATGTGACTTGAGGTCCATAGACCAAGATTACACAGGCATTACTTCAAGTTGTATTAAAATTGCAGCACAAATCGTAGCCACAAAATTGCATGACTTTCAGGTCGCACAAGTGTGAAAGGGGCCTTAGCCCTGTGTAGTCCACATAAAGGTCTTACACAAGTGTTCCAAGTTTAGTCACATTTTTTACTAAGACTGAAGAATACTGATTTCAGGTTACATCAGTTTGTACAGCCATCTTCAGTTCAGTTTACATTCATTTATGTCCACAAAAATAGAAAAGGCTGCAGACCTTTAGGCCCCTTTCACACGGGCCAGATCCGTTTTTAGACATCAGCTTGCTCTGCAGGGATCGATCTGTTGATCACCGCTAAGCCAGCGCATGACAAATCCATCTCTGCACGCTGTGCAGAAACGGACCTGTCAAGTCTCCGCTCTCCTCTATGGGGGATCGGATGAAAATGAACTGTCTGTTTTCATCTGATCGACGGATGGAAAATAGGGTTTCCATTCGTCTGGATTTAGCAGATGGGATGTCAGCGGACATGTCACTGCTGACATGCGTCGTTCCATAGAGATGTATGGAGAATCTGTTCAGGTCCACTTAAAAAAACTGTCCGCGCGTGTAAAAGGAGCCTTACTGTATTTTGTGTTCATAAACTGACTTGGTTGTGAACAGATGTACAGTATGTCTGTTTACATCTGCTGGTTTGTACGTGCAACTTTAGCTGCCAGAATTTAGGCCTCAATTCACATGGGTGTACCTATCTATATTAAGAAGGACTGTCTTTGCCAGCACGGGTATGCACAGATGTTTGTGCCTCTGTATGCAGGCAATCCCATTAATGTCTCTTGGGACACATTGGTTGCATGCGCACAGCGGCTGGTCCCAATTTGACAGGTGTGTGGGTGGGGCTCTCCTTTAGTAGGAGGTCTATTCTAAACATGCTTAACCACTTCCCTACGACTATATGCGGCCGCAGGGTGGTTCTAAATCTCCGGGCTGCCGTGTTTTCACGGCAGCCCCTTTCCTCGTTCCCAGCGCGCGCTCCAGAGCACGCAGCGGGGAACTTGTGTACTGGCCGTGTCCCTTGGACACAGCCAATCACAGATCGCCGCGAACAGCCAATCAGAGTGGCCGTTTGCGATCTGATGGGCCAATGAGAGATGATCTCATATGTAAACATGTGAGATCATCTCTCATTGCCGGCTCTCACAATGATAGCGTCCTGTCATAGAGAGAGCATACCGATCTGTGTTCCTAGTACATAGGGACACAGATCGGTCACCCCCCTCCCCCCACAGTTAGAACACAATGCAGGAAACACATTAACCCATTCCTCACCCCCTAGTGTTAACCCCTTCCCTGCCAGTCACATTTATACAGTAATTAGTGCATATTTATAGAACTGATTGCAGTATAAATGTGAATGGTGCCAAAAATGTGTCAAAAGTGTCCGCCATGATGTCGCAGTCGCAATAAAAATCGCAGATCGCCGCCATTACTAGTAAAAAAATAACAATTCTGTCCCTTATTTTGTAGGCGCTATAACTTTTGCGCAAACCAGTTGCTTATTGCGATTTTTCTTATTTATTTTTTTTAACCAAAAATATGTAGAAGAATACGTATCGCCCTAAACTGATTTTTTTTTTTTAAATTGGGCTATTTTTTTTAGCAACAAGTAAAAAATATTGTATTTTTTTTCAAAATTGTCGTCCTTTTTTGTTTATAGCGCAAAAAATAAAAATCACAGAGGTGACCAAATACCACCAAAAGAAAGCTCTACTTGTGGGAAAAAAAGGACGCCAATTTTGTTTGGGAGCCATATCGCACGACCGCGCAATTGTTAAAACGACGCAGTGCCGCAAGCTGAAATTTCACCTGGTCAGGAAGGGGGTTTACATGCCCAGTAAGGAAGTGGTTAAAGGGGTTGTGAAGGAAAACCGTGTTGGGTGTACAGACATGATTCAGTGCACTCCATGCAGCACCATTTATCCTTTTGCTCTTTGCAGAGCTGAACAAAGAAACTTGAAAATTACATTCATTTATGCATACATATAAATAACCATTTGAGCAATAAAAACTATTCACAACATAGAAAATTAAAATCCAAGTGTATGTATAGCCAGAAGTTTTTTTTGTAGTTATGGATAGAGTGGGGAAGTGTTAGAACCTCTGTAAATTTTGTATTGCTGTCCAGGTCACAGCCATGTAGATTCTCCCACTGAGACAAAAATAAAATAAAAATATTAAACGTATTTTTGTAATCTAGTGGGGGAACCTGTTCTGGATACATCTGTCTATAACATGAATTTGTAGAGTTTTCCTCTTGCTGTATGCTAGATCTCCATGACAGGGAGTGAAGCGAAATCTCAGCAAGGGGACACAGATGAAGGGGGGGGGGTAAATATACAGGGGTTCAACACTTCCCAACAAACAAAAGAATCTTTTGGCTTCAAATATAGTTTAACGCTGAACGCCAGGCAAGAAGCTAAGTACACAGTTGAAATACATATTTATTTTTTTAACTGAAAAAAGATTTAAAGGGGTTGTAAAGGTAATTTTTTTCCCCCTAAATAGCTTCCTTTACCTTAGCGCAGTCCTCCTTCACTTACCTCATCATTTTAAGAGAAAAATAGAAGAATAAGGTAAGTGACGGAGGACTACACTAGGGTAAAGGAAGCTATTTAGGGAAGAAATAAATTGTACCTTTACAACCCCTTCAAGGTTTTGTGATCCAGGCACCCTTCTGACCTCTGCTGCAGCAGAACTTTGTGAAGAACATCCCTCCAACCTTCCAAATGAACAATGAGAAGACTGAGGTATAGTGGAAGAATCATCACTCTGTTCTCTGCCCATCCCAACATGTTCAGTGAAGAAGAGGCTGGCTGGCTTGGGTGACAATGTACCAGGGCTGACAGGAAGACACATGCAGGTACTTTACATTTAAACCATTTACTTTCTTCAGTGAATACTTTAAAGGCTAAGTTCTAGCTCCTGCCCCCCTCTTCCCCTGATCCCCCCTCCTCCATCTAACAGGGGGCAGAGGTTCTTCTCTCTGCAACCGCTGTCACTTTTTAAAACAGCATGGTTGTGCGGGGCTTCGCCCACACAGCCATGCCATTCATTCACAGATTTCTATGAATGAATAAACAAGTACAGTCTGCCACCGCGGCAGAAGGACTTTCAATGCCCTGCGGGGGCGCTGATGAGCGCTTTTGTAGTATTCTGACACGTCCCCCATATTTTAAACAGGAAGCCTGTGCAGAGGTACAGGTTGAAATCCGGGATCTACTGATCGTGGGTGCAATGCTTTCTAGGATCCTACATGAAAAAATAATAAATGTGCTTTTTGCATTCGGCAAAAATATGTGCATTTATAGTTATTTCTATAAAGGTAAACTTATCCTTTATCGGCATACTATTTTTATATCTGCCTGTAGTTCAGCTTTAAAACCATTAAATATAAACCTGATATGTTGATTCTGGTAAACCATGTAGGTTGTCAAGTGTTTTTGCAGATTCACATTCACACACCACATTCTGTGATAAGGCTTGACTGGAGCTTTTTGTATATACTGTGTAAAATCACATTTGAGTTTTTTCAATGGGGCCTATAGCTAGCCATAGATGTGAGATGGTGATCCGATGATCAGATAGCCACCCCATGAGACTGTACAATAAGCATGGTACGTGTACCACTCATCATGTATACTTCTGCAGTGAGCAGACAGACTTTATTGGCCGGATCATGTGACAATTCATCTCATATCACTGGTTGGCCTAATTTGTGGGAACAAACAGTCCTATAATTTAATTTGCTCTGTAATAGGACCAGAGAGCTTTGTATCCAATAATGGAGCTAAACCTGCAAGTGTGCAGAATTTTGTGCTTGGATACTGCCAGCAGCATTTTTTTGGTACACACTGGTCCACATATTTGTCAATTTTATAATAATTTTTAATCAATAGTTTATTTAAAAAAAAGTAGGATAAAAAGCACCCCTATTGACCTTTGCCTTTGACACTCGCATTAAGTTTTCTCACAGTAAAGATGTTTGGGGCCTGTATGGCCCATTATTGCTTTGACCAATGGAAGACTCAAGTCTATGATGACCTTTGTGGTCGTAGAGGACATCTCTCCTCCACGATGGGCACTCGGTACACTTTTACTCAGAGCGGAGTGCGAGGACGGATCGGAGAACTGGACATGGCAGCATCACCGAATACATTGGTGTAGGAGGATTTAAGGAACTGGACGTAGTTTTGCATACTGCGATTCGTACTTTCCGACTGCTCCAGCCTGTCCTTTAGATCTTGGAGGCGACTCTGGAAACGACGCTCTGCCTAAAAAAGTGTAGCCCCCCAAAAAATGTAAAGTTAGAATCTAGTCCGATGTAAATGAACATGAGCAGACAGCCATTCTCTATACAGAAAGCAAAGACATCAGGAAGTCAAAACCAACATTGCCAGCGGTATAGCTGCACCGTCCCATTGATTTCAATGGGCAGGAGCGGTATACACACACCGCGGCTAGCATGACTTTTTTACTGTCCTGCTAGCGCAATGCTCCAGTGTGAAAGCCCTTGGTGCAGCTGTTTGAGGGCAGATTGCAGACGCTATTTTTAACGCTATAGCGCCTGAAAAACGCCCTTAGTGTGAAAGGGGTCTAAGGAACAAAGATACAAAGAGAGGCATGGTAGTCCTGGCTTAGGGATAGCAAAAGATGCTTCACATAATATTTATTTTTAAAGCCCAACTGAGCGCTCAGTTTAAATTGCCAAAATACCTCTTGGAGCAAAACATTGAGGCTGGGTTCACACTTGTGCAGTGCGAATTTCAGCTCTGTAATCTCTCTGCAAAGATAAGAGAAGTGTTCAGCAGATTAGCTCTGTTTTTAGCTGGGAATTTGGAGACCTGGGAGAAGTTCCGGGTGAGAGGAGAGTGGGGGAGAAGTGTATTGAGCTGAATGAGAGAAATTCCTGAAGAGAAATGAACACATCTGCGAATCAGCTGCATACCCATAGAAGATAATGGGACTGAATTCGCACCTGAGCTGCACCGCAAGGCATAAAATCCGCACATGTTTTTTCTGCAATGCGCAGTGCGAATGTATCGCACATATGTGAACCAGCCTCATTGAAAACAATGTATTTAGAAATGTTCTGCGTATTAGATGCGGTTTAAGCCGCACTCAATTCGCATAGGTGTGAACCCGACCTGAAACAAAGGGGTTTCAAACTAGGAATATTCTGTCCCATGACAGTATACAGCAGAGTATAACTCTCTGTATGGAAGCAGTGTTCTCTCTGCAAAGGTCCAACACCCCTCCTGCTCAGCCAGAGCTTCCCAATCAGAAGAGAGTTAGGTCTCTGAAACCACAGCACACTGGAAGGGGGTAGAAATTTCTGCTCACATTCTAGAGAAGACCAACTTTAAGACCCCATACACACTATTCGATTTTCTGCAGATTTTCGTCTTCAGATTTACCAAAACCATGTAGTGCAAGGACCTGCCTGATTGCATACAAATTAAAACTCTTAAGGTTTGACCTTGTATTTAATATGGTATTGGTAAATCTGAAGACAAAAATCTGCAGAAAATCTAATGGTGTGTATAAGGCCCTGTACACACGATCAGACCGGTCTGATGAAACTTGTCCGACGGACTGTTTTCATCAGACAACTCTGAACTTGTCTGATGTGCGTACACACCATCGGACCAAAATCCGATCAGACCAGAACGCGGTGACGTAGAACACGACGACGTGCTGAAAAAACGAAGTTCAATGCTTCCAAGCATGCTTCGACTTGATTCTGAGCATGCGCGGGTTTTTGGTCCGATGCTTTTGTGTACTAACAATCAAACCTGTCCGACAGACAGGTTTCATTCGGACAGGTTTTAAAGCATGTTTTAAAACTTTGGTCCGACGGACAACAGTCTGATGGGCCGTACACACCATCAAACTGGTCCGATGAAACTGGTCTGCAGACCAGTTTCATCGGACCTGTCTGATCGTGTGTACGTGGCCTAAGGCCTTTGACTTGATGTATTTTACTTTTGATGTACCCCTGAAATGTATTCAGTGCTTTCAAGGCTAACTTCACTTTTAGCAACGTGTTACACTCATAGTTAGGATGTAACATGTTGGCCACCACCCCCTGTGACAGCATGAGTTTTATTTTTATTTTTCCTAACTGTCAAATATTACATTTGGCTCCGCCCCCACACAGTCACGTCATTCATTCAGAGATATGTGGTCACTGTACTTGCAGTCTATTGACTTCCTCCAGCTCTGACTAAAAACAAGTATGGGCCGGGAGCTGGAGAAAGCGTTTACATGAGCATGGCATTGCATGCATGAGCTGAGTGGTTGGTAGTGTTTGATCGCTCGGTTCTCAGTGTTGGGCCCCTTTCACACGGCGCAGGGGAGGTGCGGTGGCGGTATAGCTGTACCGTCGTATTTACTGCGATATTTGGCTGAAAAAGGGTTGATCCCGCCCGCAATGTGCCTCTGCAGAGGCGTATTTCCGCGGTTTCCCATTGATTTCAATAGGAAGGAGCGGTAAACGCCCCGCTCCTATACCGCTCCAAAGATGCGGCTAGCAGGACTTTTGGAGCAGTCCTGCAATCGCACCGCCTCAGTGTAAAAGCCTTCAGGCTTTCACACTGAAGACTGCAGGGCACGATTTTTTCAGGCGGTATAGCAGCACTATTTTTAGCGCTGAACCACCTGAAAAACGTGTCGGTGTGAAAGAGGCCTAAAGCCAATCAGATTTTCCAATGGGAATTGTGCGTTGACAGACTGTTGGCCAAAAGTCCGACCGTTTGTATGCTTCATCGGACAATTGTTGGCGATCGCTCGTTCTCTGCTGCGGACGGCGCTGGACTCCAGGAAAGGTAAGTGTCCTAATATTAAAAGTCAGCAGCTGCAGTATTTGTAGCTGCTGGCTTTTAATATTTTATTTTTTCAGGGGACATCCGCTTTAATACCCTAAAGTACCGGGTATTTTTATTTGCTCTCAGTGAATTATTATTTTTGTGTCTTGAAATCGGATTTGAATTTCCTTACCAGGTTGCATGCAAACCATGTTAACACAGAGTTCTATATTAATACGGAAATTTTAAGCCATTCCCATAACTTACATCCTCTTTGCTGCGTCGAAACTGGTTGATCTCAGTCTTGGTCCTGCTCAGCTGCGTCTCCAGCTCGAGTATTTTAGCTTGTGTCGCCCTCTCTTTGGATGAAGCTCGTTCCTTGGTCTGTTCCACCTGTAATAGTTATATAAAAGAAATCTAACCTCTGCTAAAGCCTTGTACAGATACAGAGGACGTGCACACGGGTGACTTACCTGACTCCGGGACTCTTCGATGGCTGCCTCCAGCTGGCGTGAGAAAGAAGCGCAATCCCGGGATTTTTCTTCTAGTCTCAGCTGGTTCTGATGGATTGTCTCTTCCCGCTTGGCCACAACTTGCAGAAGTTCTCTGTTCTGTGTTCCAGCATCCTCCATCCGCCTGAGAAATGCAAAACAAATCGTAGAGTCAGCCAACAGATAAAGCGGAGCTCTGGGCACGTTTTGGAAAGAGTCAGGAAGTGTTGGATCCTCTACCAGGTTTTTATTGCACAGTGGTAAGATCTCCTTCTGTTTTCATATAGCCAAGAGGACAGAGTCAGGGGAACCTGCCCAACAAGGACACAGGTGCCTAAAAAAAATGAATTCTTGAGAGTGGGTAACGGCGTTAGATCCCCATAGATAATGCTAAACCTCTTATCTAGGTGTGTGTTATGAAATCTGTCCTACATCAGCCTCCTGTAATCTCCTGGACAGATTTTGCTCTGGGAGGGGTGGCCATTTAAGGCTGATGTCACACTAGTGATGTCATTGGTTAAAATTTGCAAGGAACAGAAGTTTCTAAAAAGTGTGCTGGAAAAACAGACACATGCATGTGTCGCTTCCTTGTGGGCAAGATGAGCGAAATATCTCCTTTGCTGCTGAAAATGCAAATCATCGGTAAGACAGTGACCCCTCACTTATCATCCAGCCAGCCAGGAAGTGGTGCATGTAAGCAGATGAGCATTTCTATTCCTTCCCACAGAGATTCTGCCAGCATCAATGTACCACAATTCCTTTTTTTGTCCAGTCACAGGCTAAGGTGGGCCCTGGATCAGGTTGCAGGGTGGTCCAATAGCCGACAGGGCTGTGTGGATCACAAAACTGGCTGAACAGAATTGCAATTCATTTTGCGGGTACAGTTCAACCTTGGTTTGAGAGCGTTTTGCAAGACAAGCAAAATGTTTTAATACATTTTGCCTTGATATGCAAGCAATGTCTTGATATAAGAGCAGCGTCATGTCACAACTGAATATAAAAAAAAGAAGAGAGGAACCTCTAAGTGTAGCAATATGGTTACATTTAATAAAGGTACAACATTTAGCAACTTATTGCTACACTTAGAGGCGCCTCTCTTCTCTACCCTGTAAAAAAAAATGCTTTGATATACAAGTGCTTTGGATTACAAGCATGTCTCTGGAACAAATTATGCTCCCAAACCAAGGTTTTACTGTAGAACAATCCACATGCAGTATAATGCCGCGTACACATGGCAGAGAAACCTGCTCTCTATTTGCTCGACGGGTTTCCCGATGGGCGGGGCTCGCCGAGAGCGTACACACGGCCGAGGTTCTCGTCAGAATGCGGCTCCCAGCGAGGTTCTCGCTGGTTTCTGCCGAGAACCTCGGCCGTGTGTACGGGGCTTAAGGCCTCATGCACACTGGATGTTTTTGGTGGCTTCTCTGCATTTTTTGTCAGGGGCGTTTTCAGGCTGGAAAAACCCCAGAACTAGTGGTTTTGAAGAGGAGTTTTCCAGCTGTAAAAACGCTCTAATGCTGCATACACACGATCGGACATTTTGACAACAAAACCGTGGATTATTTTACCGACGGAATGTTTGCTCAAACTTTTGTTGCATACACACGGTCACAAAAATGTTGTCAGAAATTCCGAACGTCAAGAAAGCTGTCACGTACAACACTACGACGAGCCGAATAAAAAAAATGTTCAACGATTCCGATCATGCGTCAAATTGATTCCAAGCATGCATAGGATTTTTGTGCGTTGGAATTGGCTACAAAAAATCGGAATTTCCGACAAGAACTTTTGTTGTCGAGAAAAATTGAGACCCAGCTCTCAAACACTTGTCGGAAATTTCAACGGCAATTGTCCAATGGAGCGTACGCACGGTCGGAATATCCAACCAAAAGCTCACATCGAACATTTGTTGTTAGAAATTCCGATCGGGCATTACTCTAAAAAACAACTAAAACAAAATACAGCTATTCAGCTTGTATGAGCGTTTTTGAGCCATAAGCTTTTGTGGGAATATTGTTTTGCTAAAAAAAAGTTAAACCAAATTCTACATCTAACTCTACTGGTGTTGTGCATGAGGCCTAAATGTACTTTATATGCATTTTTACTGTAGCTGTTTGTCTCAAGCTGAAAATAAACGTACCTTTTTAAAATCGAAAGTGGTTGTAAAGGCTCAAGGTTTTCATCTTCATTCATTCTATGTATGAAGGTAAAAAAAAAAAACTGCTGTGTGCTGCAATACTTGAGTTATGCCATTGGCTTTCGCTACTGTCAATCACAGCGTGACAAAGTGAGCCAATGAGGAAAGAGTGGGGCCAAGGCTGATCTGCGCTCCATGTGTGAATGGACACACAGAGCAGCGTCTCAGTACAAAGCCTGCTTTGGGTGCCCCCATAGCAAACTGCTTGCTCTGGAGGGCACCCACCAGGAAGGAGGGGCCAGGAGTGCTGGCGAGGGACCCGAGAAGAGGAGGATTGGGGGACTGCTCTGTGCAAAACCATTACACAGAGCAGATTAGTATAACATGTTTGTTATTTTAATTTTTTTTTTAATCTGCCTTTTAATATAACTTGAACTTTAAGGGCTTACTTCAGCAATAATACATGCATTGACTCAGGAAAGAAAGCTACTCATTTTATACAGGTTCCAGGTCCATTTTAAAATGTGAATAGCCACAGATTTTAAGGTGGCGTACAAACAACCGGTCCATCCACAGGGCAGCACAGTGGTGTAGTGCATAGCACTTTCACCTAGCAGCAAAAGGGTCGCTGGTTCGAATCCCGACCACGACACCATCTGCCTGGAGTTTGCATGTTCTCCCTGTGTCTGCGTGGGTTTCCTCCAGGTACTCCGGTTTCCTTCCACACTCCAAAGACATGCTAGATAAATTTGGATCTCGTCCAAAATTGGCCCAGTATATATGTGTGTATCCTTTAGTGTGTCAAGATCCTACTAGGTAAAAATGACCGCACCAGCCAAGCAGACACTGGCTGGGAAAAGCGCCCAGAGGCGATCAGTTCGCATGCGTTGCACTATACAAGTCATTCATTCATCCGATGAGAATGGTCCGACGGACCGTTTTCATTGGTTCACCGATGAAGCGGCCTGATGTGCGTACACACCATCAGTTCAAAAAACGATCGAGTCCAACGCGGTGACGTAAAACACAACGACGTGCAGTGAAAAATGAAGTTCAATGCTTTCAAGCATGCGTCGACTTGATTCTAACTTGTACTAACCATCGGTTTTGATCGGTAGGCGTCCATCGGTCCAATTTTAAAGCAAGTTCTAAATCTTTGGACTGAAGGACAACAAACTGATGGGCCATACACACGGTCGGTTTGGACAGATGAACTTCAGTCCGTTTTCATCTGTTTTGTGTGTACGCGGCCTAAGAAATCTTTTTGTACCTCTCCAGCTCTTCCAGTTTCAGAGACAGAAGCTTGTTCTCTTCCATTGCAGACTGGTACCGGTCCCTTGTAGACTCCATCTTGTCTCCCTGCTGCTCCATCTGCACAGACACATAAATATTATTTTGTTTTATTTACTATTGTATAATAAGATAAATTAAAAAAAAAGCCTATTTTTGGTGTAGGAGTTTTTGTGCCCAAATCTTCATCGTATTGTAAACATTTAATGCATATTTTTGTTTCTATTCATAGGCATTTCTAGTTACTTCTTTTCATCTACATTCATCATATACAATACTGTACCCCAGTACAGCTTTAGGAAAACAATGCTTTGATCTCCACATTCAATAATTAGTGTGACTGGAAATAATGTGTATTTAGCATTGATGCCTACAAACACGGTTTACAAAGAGATGATCCACAGACTCAGAGTGGAAACTGCCTATCAAAACATCAGTTAGGCCTTGGTACAAAATAGAAGCAGATCAAGTCACATGGGTGGAAGAGAACTAGTGTGTTGCATCCTTGGAACATAGGAGTTGTTTTTGGGCATCTATTGTTCACCCAGGTTTTTTTTGAGGTTTGGGAAAGCACAGAAAAAAAAAGCAGGACAGAGAGCAACCTGACCTCAGTAGCCTTGAGGTATGCTCTAATGGCTCTGACTATGTCCTTGCAAACTAGAGAGATATACTTTGGATGAATAGGAACAGAGCATTTTGAAATGTCCTCATTGAGGCAGAACACTGAAACCAACTTAGGAAGAAAGAGTGGCCTTTGGTGCAAGACAACCCCTGTCATTGTAAAGTGAGGAACGGCTCTTTACAGGAAAGGGCCACCAGTTCCAGTTCTGAAACACGTCTAACGGACGTGATGGCAACCAGAAAGTTTACTTTAAAGGAGAGATCCAGTCTCTGAAAAGTTTAAAGGGTAGTTTTTGCAGGACAAAGGGAACTATGCTGAGACCCCAGGAAGCACAGGGTGCTGCAAGGGAGGATTAATATGTGATAAACCTTGAAGAAATGTTTTCTGTTGAAAGAATGAAGTGGAAGAGAATGAAGCATATCACCTAGTCTGTGTGTATTTGTAATCACGATTAGTAATCATAGTAACATAATATCAAACACGTGGCTACAAAGACCGGATGCTGCACACCCAAATCCACCACTAAAAAAAAAAAATCACGTGTACAGTGACGCAACAGGTTGGGCGGAGCTGGGTGACGTCACAGCCAAGACTAGAAATCGGATGACAAGACACTACCTGTGTACTTAGCGATTACACCCACCAAGGGGTGTTTTTATCTAAACATAAGATACTTGTTTTAAAATATATATATATATATATATATATATATATATATATTGTTGTTATTGTTTTACACTATGGGAGGATTCTTTTTATTTGCATGAGTATTGTTGCTAGATATACTGTGGATAGGTATGGAGGTGTACACACACACACACGAGATTGTAATACCTAGGAGGATTTCTTTCCAGGCATATGTTGACCTGTATGAAAATAAAGGTCTGCAATTGAAGTGAGCTACCACTTTAGCACAAGGGTGGAGCATGGTGTGGTGGAGCGTTTTGAAGTGCATGGTCTAGGGAGAAGAATTGTGTTGGACACTCTGTTAGAACTGAAATATTGGGGATTATGGACACGTATAAACACTTTATGGAACAGTATGTGGAACTAACGTTAACTTCATTATTTAAAGGACAAGTTCACCTTTCGTAACATGTTACACCTATATTCAGGGTGTAACATGTTACAAAGGGACCAGCCCCCCACACAGGTTCTTCTCCCTCCTTACTAGCTGTCACAATTTAAAAAAAATGTGGCCAAGCAGAGCTCTGCCTCGATCGCCTGAGTCACTGATTGACAGCGCTCTGTGCATGGAAAACTACAAGGTCCGGCAGTCTTTGCGGCTGTCTGCTTGTAGTTTTCAATGAACTACCACCGTGGTCATTGGTACATTTGAGAAAAGGAGATTTTTCCCCCAGGTCAACAAGAGGTTTAGTTGGAAAGTTCCACACAGGGCCGTCTTCATAGCATCATGGGCGCCTGGGCAAATTAATGCTCTTGGGCCCCTACAATGGAGACAGTGCAGGTAAACATAAATCAAGTAGGTAGGGGACATCTAGGGTGTAGAGGGGTCAGAGTGCTGGGAAAAGCCGGGCTCAAGGATCAGCTGCTTTGGGGCCCCCCCATGCAGCTGGGGCCCCTGGGCAGTGCCCTCTTATTAAGACAGCCCTGCATCCACACAAGAAGGCACAGCAGAAGACAGTTGTGCTCTGTAACAGCACAATCCTAAAATACAGGGTCACGTTGGTTGTTCATTTTCCAGTTAGCTGCAGTTTGACATACTGAAATTGCAGCAAAAGCTGGTTTCAGGGCTGGGCCTGCAAGAGTAAAGAGACCTTTTAGGAGTATTTTGAATTTCCTATCTGAAGATTTCCCTCCCTTGAAAGATTCATTTTGTATAGTGAGATTTTTGAGTAGGACAGAGAAGGCAAGCAATCCATGTCTTAGTTTGCCCCCCCATAGCCATTATCTCTTACAGTGCAGAGGGAGACTGACTGCAAGGATTAAGGTTTGTTCTTCTCCGGAGTTTAGCATTAAAATGTTTTTACTGCTTGTTTAGAATATGTGAACACTTTTTAATGTGCATAGTCTGGGTGAGAAAGGAGGAAGGCGCTAGAGACGGGTTGGGTGAAGGCCATGTGAAGTGGTCACGGCACAATTTACTTTACTGTTTTCAGCGTCTTTGTTGGCACATCAGTTTCTTACCCTAACACGCAAATCGGAGATGATTGAAGAAAGCTCTGCATTCTTCTGCTCATAGCCCTGCAGTTGCTCGTGACATTCCTGCAGCTTTATTTCTGTCATCTTCAGCATCTCTGGTAACTTCTCCAGTTCTTCTAAACGACTTTGAAATTTCCTATGAATCTGAAGGCACAAAAATTGCCAGCCTGAAGTTTAAATATGCCAAGATGCAGAATAATTGTAATTAGATGTTACTAGATACTCAAATTTTATCAACCCCAGCCAATAGTTGTAATCCTTTTGCTGACAGAATAAAAAAAAATTCTGCACGTGATAAAATAATACTTTTAGGCCTGAAGAATGGTTAAAACCAAGAACATTACATATTTTCCAAAAGCAGACACCCTGGAGAATAATAAAGTGGCAGCTAAATGTTGAATGTTGAAATTGTGTGTGCCTGTGAACCAGCGTCAAATTTTGGTACCCCAAATTTCCCATAAGCGACACGTTAACCACTTAAGCCCCGGACCATTTTGACTGGCCAAAGACCAGGCCACTTTTTGTGATTCGGCACTGCGTCGCTTTAACTGACAATTGCGCGGCCGTGCGACGTGGCTTCCAAACAAATTTGACGTCATTTTTTTCTCCCACAAATAGAGCTTTCTTTTGGTGGTATTTGATCACCTCTGCGTTTTTAATTTTTTTGCGCTATAAACAAAAATAGAGCGACAATTTTGAAAAATATTTTGTACTTTTTGCTACGATAAATATTTTTTCTCTGTTTAGGCCGATATGTATTCTACATATATTTGGTAAAAAAAAAAAAAAACGCAATGAGCATATATTGATTGGTTTGGGCAAAACTTATAGCATCTATAAAATAGGGTATAGTGTTATGGAATTGTTGTTATTATTATTATTATTTTTTTTTATACTAGTAATGGTGCCGATCTGCGATTTTTACACGTGACTTTTGACACATTTTTGGGACCATTGTTATTTTTACAGCGATCAGTGCTATAAAAATGCACTGATTACTGTGAAAATTACATTAGCAGGGAAGGGGTTAACGACTGGGTGGTGCTGAAGGGGTTAAGTGTGTCCTAGGGAGTGATTCTAACTGTTAGGGGGAGGAGATACCAGTGACACATCAATGTTCCCGATCACATCAAGTTCCCAGGACCCGCAAGTGCACTCATGAGGCACGCGGCGGCAGCGCACACGCTGGCGGGAAAATTTAAAGGGACATACAGGTACGCCCATTTGCCTGCCCGTGCCATTGTGCAGATGTATATATGCGTGCAGCGGTCACTATGTGGTTAAAGGCCTTTATAGGTTGTATGCCCAAAAAAAAAATTGTTGGAAACTTTGAATATTTTTGTGCATTATGTACCGCCTACCTGAACCTTCCCCTTCTCTCTATACTCTCTACTTCCTTCACAAGTTTATGCAGCAAAAATAAAGCCTACAGTTGAAGCTTTTACATCTTGTGTGGACATTGCAATTTCTACAGACTTCCTCCCCTGGACAACAAACTTAGAAGTAATGTGCAAAACCCAAAATCTAAACCAGCAGCTCTTATGGGGGTAGTGCTACACTTATCTGCTTTGGCAATAGAATTGCACAGAGCACCCCGGAGCCTCCTCTTCACGGGTCCCCCACCAGTGCTCCTGGCTCCTCCTCCTCTCCTGCATAGCAAGCACTTGTGCAGGCTCGAGCCAAAGCCACACTGCCTGTGCCCGCAAACACAGCGCAACTTGGCCTTGAGCCCTATTCCCTCATCACAAGATTTGGCTGACAGTAGTGGAACCAAAGCCCAAGAGAGAAGGGATAGAAGATAGAACCGCTCTAAATAGGCACAGAGTGAGGATAGCCTTACTCAATAATAGCCTCAATAATATAGGGAGGTGATACTGCTGCCTGAACATTTTTTTACCTTAAAGCAATAATGCATTAAAGTGGAGTTCCATCCAAAAATGGAACTTCCGCTTTTTGGAATCCCCCCTCTGGTGTCACAATTGGCACCTTTCAGGGGGAGGAGGGAGCAGATACCTGTGTGATAAAGGTCACAACACACACATCCAGTGTAGCAGGGTCTGGGCGTGGCACTTCCTGCTGGCGCTCCTGGCTCCTCTTTGGAGTGCCTACCATAGAAAGCAGGTTCCTATTGTGGCACAACTGTGGGTTCGATCTCGAGTCGCACTGTGTGCTTCCATTGACACAGACAGTGCAGCTTAGTCCCGTACCCTGCACCTTTATCAGGATTTGATTGACAGCAGCGGGAGCCATTGGCTATCAATCTGCCCTGTGAGGAGGGAAAAGAGCAGAGAGAGCCATTGCTCTCAGGCACAGCGCCGGATCGAGAATGGGCTTAGGTAAGTATAAGGGGGGTAGGGGCTGAGGGGGGACGCTGCACACAGAAAGTTTACCTTAATGCATAGAATGCATTGGGGTAAAAAGAAAATCTACTTTTACGATCACTTTAAGACTCCTGCATCCTTCAATGAATGAAGAAGAAATGTTAAAGCACCCAGCACACTGTGTCATCAGTGACACATCTCGATATGGTCACATAACCAGTTTCATCTCCAGATAATAGTCGGACATACCTGTTCTAGTTCAATGTTCATGTCGTCCTTTAGGTTTTTATTCTCTGCGTCAGATCTTTCCAGCTGTAAACTCATTTGATCAGCCTCTAGTCGAGTCTTTTTCATCTGTGAAAAAAGGAAAAAAGTCAGAGGCCAGGTATAAGTGGACAAAGTCAGCCTGTCAATCAAAAATACACAGAATACACTACTAAAATAGATTATTTTCTGTGTGGGTGAAGTGTGGCAGGATTTTTTATTTACTGCTCTTCAGGACACTGACAAGTAGATTTCCTTCTATTTTCAACATAGATCACTGGCAAAAAGTGCATTCTTCATACACTAAATTGTCAAAAGTATTGGGACACCTGCCTTTACATGCACGTGAACTTTACTGGCATCCCAGTCTTAGTCTGTAGGGTTCAATATTGTGTGGGCCCACCCTCTGCAGCTATAACAGCTTCAAAACTTCTAGGCAACTAGCATTGTCAATAGTCAGGTTTCATTGTATAGCACAGCTGAAATGGGTAAAGCCAACATTAAAAGGTGGGAAAAGGCACAGAGTAACACCACAAACCTGATCTTTATAGGTATCAACGAGACCTTCATACTGACGCAAAGAATTCTTGAGCTGCTGAATTTCATTATGAGCCAATGTCAGTTTCTCCTCCACAGCAGATAAATGGGTCTACCAAGAGAAAAACAATGTATTATTAAGTGATGGACACACGCTAAAGTATGCTTAAAGTCTAAGTTCACCTTTACAGAAAAATTTGTAAGGTGAACTTACACTGGATCCTCTTCTCATAGCACCACCCCGCAGTCTCGCTGACCTGGAGTCCTGTGATCCCCTGCTGTTAGGAACCAGGGTGCTGCGTCACCAGACCAGGGATTTGAAATTCTCCTTGATTTCTCTCCTCCAGTGCCGACAGGACAGGCTAGACTGCAGTGGCGGTGCGTCCATAGTGGGCACAACAGCACTGCCCCCTCTCTTCTGCACACATCAATTAACAATACATAGATTGCATGAATCTATGTATTGTCGTCGCTCCTGTCCACTATTCAGGTGTCTGGCCCCCTGTTGAGCGCCGGCCATCTGAATAACAGCGGTGGGTGTGTTTTGGAAGTGCCAGATTAGAGCGAAAGGCTCCAATAGGCTTCCCGATTAGAGCCTGTGTGACGATGCACAGAGGATATTTTCCATATCATATATCCTATGTTTTTTGATTTGTTTTGTAAAAAAAAAAAAAAAAATCTATTTTTTGTAATACAATTTATATCTCTTGATATTCCGGTCTTGCCTCTAAAGTCTGACCATCAATTACCGTTTTTCGAGTAACTGTTTCTTCTAGAGCCTGTGGGCTCTAATCGGTTTCCAAATGGTTAACCAGAGGGCGTACAGGCTGTGCGTTCCCTGTTTAAACATTGCTACGTTAGGGAATCGCTTCCCTAATACTGACCCGCCTCTCAGCCAATCAGGTTCACCGGGTCTGGTTACCGGTCACCTGATTGGCTGAAGCAGCAAGCTTGGAAGGACGAGAGGGGGAGCGGATGGGAGAAGAGTCTTCCTCATCGAGGAAGAAATGGAGGACACCGCTTGCCACCTGCCATCGTCACCCGCTGCCAAACTGAGACAAGTTAAGGACCGGGCAGATGGCGGGCATGCGGGGGGCAAAGTTTGGGGCACAGTGGCAGCATTTGGTGGGCACAGTGGCAGCATTTGATGTTTTGTTTTTTTTCAAATTCTTTTCAGTTTATTTGCGTCCCCCATTTTTTTTATTTTTTAGCACCAGCTGGCACTGCTAGACGGACTCTTATTGGTCAGTGCTGCCCATGTGGCGGTGCTGACCAATTATAATGCCTCCTATGCGTACACGCTGAGAGGTAAGGATAGGAGGTTAAGCCGCAGGGATTTAAAATCCCCTGACCAGGCGTCTCCAGCTCTGTCTGTCCTCACTTTTCCCTTTCTGGTTTTTCTTTTATTACATTATTGTTTCTATACTTTAGGTTACTGTTAGTTCTACCTGAAGAAAGAGCCCCTATATTTTAACACATGCTTTTGTTTTCAGTTATGGTTGTGGTGGCTCTTTTTGATATATACTGTTTAGGGAGGTTCCGCTGTGGGCGATAGCCATCAGGCTGACTCCCCCCCCCCCCCCCGATCATATCTTTGAATGTGTGTAGACTGTAACGCCTCCTGATAATTGTCTTTTTTTTTATGTTTTGTATTGTTCAAATACCAATAAATATATTTACAACTCTAAAATCCCCTGACCAGTGAAGCGTGACCCCGGTGTCTGACAGCGGGGGCGGGGGGGGGGGGGGGGGGGTCACGGGACTCCAGGTCAGCAGGACTGGGGGGATAGGGAAGGGGGTCCAGTGTAAGTTCAGATTTTTCTGTAAATGAGAACTTAAACGTTAAAGTCCTTGTCGACCACTGCAATGTATAAATGCAGGCATATTACTACCAGATCTCTCTTGATCACGGTCAACTGTGAGAGCTGCTGTATGTGCCAGAATATAGGGCAGAGTGAGCTGTAAGCAATAGTACAACTTGTAAGTGTTTTTATACACAGGCAAAGACAGCCATGGATAAGTAATATTGTCCTCAGTGTTTGTCAGTTGAATCACATGTGTATTTATAGTGTTGTCACAAGAGAAGGGAAGACTGAGCAGGAGCCAACACACATCAGTGTTGTGGAAGGAGGGAGATCAGATGGGCCAGCGAAGATAGATAGGGATCTGTCACTTCTGGAAATGGTCACTCTTTAGACAACCAGACAAGTGAATTTATTTTAAGAGATCTCTTAATTTTTTTGTGTTTCCTTTAAAAGCCCATACAGGTGTAACAGAGCAACACAGCTGATAAATAACACTGACAAAGTTTTACTGTACTGTCGTGGCTTACAACATCAGATGTGGTAATAGTGCAGAAAAAATGAGTGCAACTTAAAGTATGGTGCAACCTTCAGCTTCTCATGCTCCAGGCGCAGGGTGGTGTTCTCCATGGTCTGTTGGTGGAGTCTATCCAGGAGAGAGTCCCGCTCGGATCGGGTCTTGTCTTCACTGTCATGACTTTCCTCCAGCAGCTTGGACACTCGGCTGTTGAAGACATACATAGGGAATATTTATACAGCAGTGGTACGCACATACATATATATTTACACAAACACACACAGGGGTTGGACAAAAATTTGGAAACTATACATGATTTGCAGGGGTGAGAGTGATGACATGTTTTGCGTTCAAAACGGGTGGGAAGCCTGACTTTTGTCATTCACTGTGTGCGCTGCTAATAATACTGAGGGGTCTCAAAGAGGGCAAATTGTTGGTGCCCTCTAAGCTGGTGCCTCTGTGATTGAAGTTGCTAATTTATTTGCGGCGTCGTGAGTTACAGTATCAAAGGTTATGATGGCATATACTGTTTCCATGAAAAAGTCATCTGATAAGCATAAGCGCGGTCGACCTAGTCAGCTGACTGAGAGAGACAAAAGGACATTGCGCAGGATTGTGACCATGGATTTTTACATCAGATTCCATTATCCACCACCCAAGACTTAATATTGTCAATTCCCAGCAGAATGCAGGCCGTCTTGGATGCCAAAGGAGGTCCAACACCATATAAGGTAACGATTTTATTCTTTTACCATGCTTGTTTCCATCATTTCGTCTAACCCGCGTGTGTGTATGTATATACAGTCATGGCAGAATCAAGTATTTCTCACAGAAAATGATTGCAGTAAGGCCTCATTCACACAGGCGGACTCTGTCGTGACGGAGTCCACCTGCGCCCGCCAGCTCAGCGGGAGATCTGTAGATCTCCGCTGAGCCGACGGATGACAAGCTCCTCTCTGCTCACTGAGCGGGAGGGGCTTGTCGGCACCGCTGTCGCCTATGGAGCGATCTGATGAAAACGGACAGCATGTCCGTTTTCATCAGATCTTATCCGATTCGCATGGATGGATGAGGACGTGGCCCCCCATACGTCTGTTTTTAGCGGATCGGGTCGGATGTCAGCAGACATGTCTCCGCTGACATCCGACGCTCCATAGAGGTGCATGGAGCTGCCGTTCCAGTCCGCCGTCAAAACAGACAGGCGGACCTGAACGGTCCAAAGGGTGAATGAAGCCCAACACATATTTTTCTATACACATGTTAATTCCCTTTGTGTGTATTGGAACAAGCAAATTGGACATAATGTCACACAAAAGTCCAAAAATGGGCTGGTCAAAATTCTTGGCACCCTTAAGTGAATATTTGGTTGCACACCCTTTGGAAAAAATAACTGAAATCAGTCACTTCCTATAACCATCAATAAGCTTCTTACACCTCCCACCCAGAAAAAAAATTGAAACCCCAAAAAATTTAAACTGTACGTTTCGGCTCTGCATATAGATAAGGGGTGGTGCCCCTGCACCCCTAATGGAGCGACCACCACTGTTCATGACTCCTATTGAACCCAATTTTTGTTTATAGAACACTATTATAGCTATTGTCATTTTCCAAGGGCTGTCCTTGTATATCACTCAGTTTTAGCCATTTCCCAGCCACAGGACCAGTATTATTAGCGATAACAACTACTGTATTACTGGTATTGAAGTCAAGCTTCTAAAGGCATTTTTTTTTTTTTTTTTTTAAATTGTTTATTTATATCAGGAAACCGGTCCCGCAGCGGACCAACAATAAGGCAACAAAACATCACTGTGCGATACCACGCAGGGTAACTATTCATTTAGTACATGGTTACTGTTACAGAATAACTCTCCAAAGTGAACACAGCTATGGGCGTGTGTCACAGAGGTAGGAGGATTAACACATCGTTGTTTGTCGTAACGTCCAGGCTCTCTGGATCGCACGCATCACCAACGGTACCGACCAGATCCGCGCCGCCCCGGTCCGAGGACCCGGGCCGCGAGGACCGGGCGGGCCCGGTGTCCCTAGTTTTACTTTTTATAAGAGTCAGAAAGTAAGTACAAGGTGGAGATATAGAAAAGAGAGCAGAAAGGGACCCCTCTAAGGGGATAGGGGGGGGGGGGGGGGAGTAAGGAAGTCAGATCCCAACCGGGTCTCAATGAGGATGAGAAAGGGAAGATGTGGGGGTGAGCACAGGGGGGGGTGGAGAGGAGTCAAGAGGGGGGGGTGGGGGGGGACTCGCGACCATGTTAGGGTCTCTACTCTTTCAGATCTTGAACTATGTCTTCTCAGGGATAAGGGGTTTGGGGAGTGGGGGAGGGGGGGTAGTCCCGACCCCTCACCCACAAAAGCGCTAGTTACAGTCAAGTACCCCGTCTGAGGGCCTGGCCTTCAGCTGAATATTTAAAAAAATTCCAATGTTGCCATGTCTCTGTGTAGGCCTCGTTCCTGTCTTGACTCGACAGGACAAGATCCTCCATGAGGTTAATCTCCTCAACCTTTTTCAGCCACATGGCAACGGTCGGGGGTTGCTGGGATTTCCACAAAAGCGGGATGCAGACCTTGGCTGCGTCCAGGAGGTGTCTTATCACCGATTTCTTGTATACCCGAGTCGGGATGTCCGTGGAGTGCAGTAGGAAGTATTCTGGGTTATCCGGAACCTGGCGCTCTGTAAACTTCTGCACTATTTCTCGGACCCCCGTCCAGAACGTCTGTAGCTCCGGACAGGACCAGAAAATGTGCAGCAGCGTGCCCTTCTCACCCCTACACCTCCAGCAGGTGTCCGGGGTGCCGGGGAAAAATTTATGTAGTAGGTCGGGAGTTCTGTACCAGCGCATAAGAATTTTGTAATTAGTCTCCTGTATCCTAGAGCACAGAGATGACTTGTGCGTGAAGGTAAGGATATATTGGCGTTGACTGGTAGAGAGGTGGTGGCCTAGATCCCCTTCCCATTTGTCAAAGCTTGGGAGTTGAAAGTCGTCGGTGGGCGCTACGAGCATATTGTACCCCTGTGAGAGTGCATGTGGCAGTACCCCTTCTTCTGTACACAGTGCTTCGAGCGGCGTAGTGGGATGGGAGTCAGTGGTTGGGGCCGTCAGCAGTGTGAGGTAGTGTCTGAGTTGTAGAGTCCTCAGAAAGTCCAGTTGGTACGGTCCGTCAGGGTCTTGCAATTCCCTGGTCGTTCTCCACCTTCCCCCTCTGCTGAAATGAGTGGCCTGACAAAGTCCCTTCTCCCTGAGAGCCTGAAATTGTAAGTCGTTGATGCCCGGGTCGAATTGGGGGTTTCCCAGGACCGGGCGAAGGCCTGAGTGTCGGGAGAATAGGGAGTGGTTAGATGTCAACTGTGCGCAAGTCTTAGCAGTCGTTCCGATCAAGGGGTGTCTCTTAAGGTCTGTGGGAAGGTCTGCATAGCACCATGGTGTCCCCTGGAGCAAAATTCCTGTCTGGTCTTGTTCTATGTTCGGCCAGAGCTTGGTGTCCTTGTGTCTACACCAGTCCAGGAGTCTGTTGAGGTGGACAGCGTAGTAGTAGGATCGGATGTCTGGCATTGCCAGGCCTCCGTTGCGTTTGGGGAATGTAAGAATTTTCCTTTGTATGCGAGGTTTCTTTCCTGCCCATATAAATTTTATGAAGGCTGAGTGTATTTGTCTGAAATATGCAGCCGGATCTGTACTGGGAGGGCCTGAAGTAGGTAGAGAAACTTGGGTAGTATTGACATCTTTAGTATGTTGCAGCGGCCGAACCACGAATGGAGTCCTTTGCTCCATCGGTCTAGGAGTTTCTGCACCTCTGTCAAAAGGGGTGGGAAATTAAGTTGGTAGAGATGAGAAAATTTGGGAGGTATCAGTGTGCCTAGGTATTTCAGAGCTGTGTCGGTCCATCTTAAGTGGAAACTGTCTCGGAGGTGGGTGAGTCGAGGTTGTGGGATGTTCACTCCCATCGCCACGGATTTAGTGAAGTTTATCTTAAGGTTGGACAGCTGTCCGTATTTTTCGAATTCACGCATCAGGTTAGGGAGTGATACGGTGGGGCTGGTGAGGGAGAACATGAGGTCGTCTGCGTAGGCAGACACCTTGTGTTGTGAACTTCCGACCCGCACCCCGGTGATATCCGGATTTCGCCTGACATGGCATAAGAAGGGTTCCAGGGAGAGGGCAAATAGTAGGGGTGATAGTGGGCAGCCCTGTCTGGTGCCGTTAGTTATCTGAAACGGATCGGAAAACACTCCGTTTGCCCTGACTCTTGCCGACGGGGTTTGATAGGCAGCAGAGATCCAATGGAGCATATTGCGACCCACGCCTATGTGTTCTAAAGTGGTGAACATAAATTTCCAACTCACGCGATCGAACGCTTTCTCAGCGTCCGTCCCGAGGAAGACACATGGCGTTTTCCTGCTATTTACCACGTGAAGTAGGTTCAGCACCTTAATGGTGTTATCCCTAGCCTCTCTGGTTGGGACGAATCCCACCTGGTCCCAATGAACCAAGTGTGTCAGGTGTGTTTGTAGTCTCGTGGCGATTATTTTGGTAAAAAGTTTAAGGTCGACATTTAAGAGGGATATTGGGCGGTAGCTTCCGCATTGGGAGGGGTCTTTGTCTGCTTTCGGGATTACCGAGATGTGGGCTTGAGTTGTGGAGGGATGGAAGGTGTTTCCCGAGCTAAAGCTGTTGTATAAGTTGGCCATGTGAGTGCCTAGGTATGGCAGCAGGGTCTTATAGTAAGGGATGGTAAGGCCATCTGGTCCCGGGGCTTTCCCTGGTTTAGTGCTGCCGAGCGCCGACTGAATTTCCGGTATCGTGATGGGTTCTTCCAGAACCTCTTTGACTCCGGTGGGGAGGGTGGGCATAGAGGAAGAGGTGATATAGTCCGATGTGGCGTCTCGGTCCACTCGCGTCTTGGGCAGGTTGTAGAGGGATGTATAGAACGTTTTAAACTCCTGGGCTATCTGTTGGGGGAGAGAGAGCCGTTGGCCTGTATGTGAGGTGATATGTGGAATATACGACGCCTGTCTCTGTTCCCTCAATGTTTGGGCGAGCCACCTACCACACTTATTCCCTGATTCGTAAATTTTTCTGCGACATACCTGCAGGGCTGCCTTGGCTCTAAATTGCAATAACTCTGTCACCTGAGCCCGGACCGTGTTGAGTTCTATTCCTAGCTGTCTAGTTGGTGTCAATTTGTGAGAAGTCTCCAGCGTGTGCAACTTCTGCAGGCACCGGTTTAATTGTTCTGTCCTTCGTTTTTTTATTCTCGAGCCATGTTTAATCAGGACCCCGCGGATCACCGCTTTATGTGCCTCCCACACCACTCCGGGATTACTGTCAGGAGTGCTGTTGGCGGCGAAATAATGCCCCAGTTCTGTGGTCACATCTGCCAGGACCTCTGGGTCCCGTAGCAGGCTTTCGTTCAGTCTCCAAGGTGTACGCGGTAGTGTGTGGATGTCCGAGAGAGCGTAGCGCAAAGTGATCGGGGCGTGGTCTGACCAGGTGATGGAACCGATGGTGGTATCCTTGACCGCCTGTAGACACCTATGAGGGACTAGGAAGTAATCAATGCGCGAATATGCGTCATGCGGTTTTGAGAAGAACGTGTAGTCTCTCTCGCCTGAGTGGAGGAGCCGCCACACGTCGATCAACTGCGCCGAGTGTAGTGCCGAGCTTATTCTTTTGCGCATGTCTCGTGAGGTTGAGGACGTTCCCGTAGAAGTGTCTTCGCTTGGCGTAAGGGGTATGTTTAGGTCGCCGCCAACTATCAGCTGGCCCTCTGAAAACCGTGAGATTTGAGTGAGGTGTCTTTGTATGAACGCGTCCTGGCGGTCGTTAGGGACATAAAGGTTGGCGAAAGTCACTCCCTCCCCTCCTATACGGCCCTTTAAGAGGAGAAATCGCCCTCCCTTGTCAAACCGTGAGTCAATGTGCGTCCAGGGGACCCTGGCTGATATGAGTATAGAGACCCCTCTGGATTTTGCCTCCGTATACATGGAGTGGTAAGCTAGGGGATAAAATCTGTTTTTTAGCAATGGGAGGTTGTTCTCTTTGAAGTGTGTTTCCTGGAGAAATACTATGTCTGCCCTCATACGGTGCATATCATGGAGTAGCATCCTCCTCTTCTCCGGGGTGTTTAGGCCTTTCACATTTAGGGAGACTACAGTGAGCGTGTCCATGGTCGCGAGTCTTGTCCAGGGATGGGGGATGTCAGAAGAGTGGGGTTAGGGTGGGGGTGGTCAGGTAGAATAGGTGAGACAGACAGAAGTAGACAGACGGCTCCTAAGAAAAAGAGCCGGGGGAGAACCAGCAGCAGAGCGTGCGGTTCAGGAGGAGGCTAAGTGGAGCCAAAACTGGCTTAAGCGCTCACCAGGGGGATCCTGGAAACTGAGCGTAGTCCTATGTGGGTTAGTGGGTGGGCAAAGCCGGGAGACGAGCCCCCGACCCCCCCATCCAGCCCGCAAGCAATTTACTGTTGTGGTTAGAGCGGCAGCAAAAAACACAGAAAATTAAATATCAATACTAAAAAAGTAAAATAATGAAAAGAGAACAGAACAGGCACACCACCCGCCCGCCGGGGGGCCGGCAGCGAACCTGTATGAGCAGCAAACATTGAACAGTGCATACATCACATATATTTATCAAGGCATATATAAGTGCATTTGGGTAGATGAATTAGGGTTTCTCAAGGAGAACAATAAAATCAAAAACAAAACAGAAGTGAGGGCAAAACAGTGACTACACCCGGTGCAGTTGGGTCAGCAGCCCCACATCTATCGCCCTGTCCGGATGTCCCAGGTATATAGCCGTAAAGCAAAGCTTCTTTCTCTGACCTGGTCGCTTCCCTAATAAGGGGCCAAGCCTCCCCCGTGTCTCCCCCCCTCCGGGGGTCTCTCCCCCCACCCGGAAACCCGGTAGCTGGGGGTCCCCTCCCATGTATTCCCCACCCCCCTAATGGTACATACCTGTCCCCCCATACACGACAATAGGGCCATCACTGTACCCAATCGTGCCCTCACCTCTCAGCAGCCTAAAGCTTGGGAGATGGGCCCAGCTATTCGTAGACCCCCCCAGGACAGCGGCATGTAGTCACCCCCCTCCAGCTTTCTCCCTACTTCAGCGCGTCCGCCCTCCCCCTTGGAAACAAGTGAACTTTAGACAGTAAAAGTCAGACATCGGGGGAGGGTCATTGGTTACCCCAAGGAAGTTCACAGTGATTCGGGGAATGGCTGCAGGTTAATCCGTGTGAGTCCACCGAGGGCAGCTCCCCTCGGTCCACGGAGAGCAGGGGGGGGGGGAGGGGCGCCGCCACTCCGGTATAGCTGTTCCGGGTTTCTCCGCTATCCCCGGGCTCATGACAACAGTAGGGGGGTGGGGGAGGCAGAAGGGGATAGGGCCATTGAGTCCAGCATCTGCTAGGGTTTCGCTGCCTCGGGCCCGTAGGTGGGGTCCTTCCCACAGATCTACCCGTTCGTGGGCCGGGGGGGGGGGGGAGTAGGGAGCCACCCATGTCTGGAGGCGAGGCAGAGTGTCCAGATCTGCGGCAGTCCAAGGGGGGGGGCGGCATCCCCTGGGGTGTGCGGTCCTGTGACTTTACAGGAGCAGGTACGGGGGGCAAAGGGGGGGGGTGGGAGAGTGAATCAAAGCAGGGACGAGGCATGGAGTGTATCAGTTGGGGTGAATGTCACTGTCTTGGGCGGATGGCCCCAGGGGCCTACTCACGTTATTCTCCTCCGGAGGCGACCCTGCGTCTCCGTCTGCCTCTCTGCTGCCGCGGCGTAGGGGGGGCCCTGGAAGCGGACAGGCCCGAACGACCCGCCGGGCGCGGTAAAATCTGTAGCCAGTCCGGTACTTGAATCGGGGGAACCCCCAGAAAGCGGAAGAGAGCCGGCAGATCAGCAGTCGTCTGGAGGGTGAATGCTTCGGTGTCCTTGCGAAAGGTGACCGCGAGAGGGTATCCCCAGCGGTACGTGAGGCCTTGTTGCTTGGCGAGGTCAAGCACCGGTCTCAGCATCCCTCTCCTCCGCAGCGTGGCCCTCGACAGGTCTGGTAGTATCCGCACCGTCTTCCCCGCGAAAGTCACGTCTCCATGGTCCCATGCACGTCGGAGGACGTTCTCCTTCTGTGTGTATCTGTGGAACCTAACCACGACGTCCCGGGGCCTGTCCGGGTCCTCAGAGCGGGGTCCCAGCGTTCTGTGGACTCTGTCCAGTTGGATGTCCGCATCTCCGTCCTCCAGGACGGTGCGGAATATCTCGCGGACCGTGTCTCCTAAAGCCTCCATCTCTGTGTCTTCCGGGAGTCCCCGCAGCCGCAAGTTTTGTCTGCGGCTCCTGTCCTCGATTTCCTCCAGGTGCAATTGGAGGGCAACGGCGGTGTCTCTGTGCTGATCACGGGAGCGTTCCAGCGCTGACACTCGCTGTTCTAGGGTAGCGGTCGCTTCTTCTCCTGAGGTGACCCTGTCCGCCAGGCTGGAGACTTCACCCCGCACCTCCTGTATGTCCCGCCTGTGTGTCTCCTCGAGGCGGAGGATCAGGGCCTCGATGTCCGTCCTGGTGGGAAGAGCCTGCAGCAGGGCCCGGATGTCCTGGTCTTGTGAGGACGACATCTCGTCTGGTAGCAGGTTCTGCGGGGTTTCCACTGGAATGTCCTCCCAGGCAAGGTGGTCTTCGGGGAGGGGGTCACCAGAGTCTGTCGTGTAGGCTTCCTGCGTTACTGCACGTGGGGGGCCTCGTGGTGCCACGGCCTTGGTGCCGGGGGAAGCCTCCTGTAAATGTCCAAAATAGCGGTGGAGGGCCCCCTGGTTCTGTCCGGAGGGGGTGCCCCTGGTTACTGCTCTGGTTCTGTGCTTTTTGGCGGATTGCATGCCGGTTTAGAGGTGCTGTAGCGGGGTATTGGAAGGGGAGGCCAGGAGCTCAAGATGAATGCTGCCTCACTCGGCCATGTCCAAGCCACGCCCCTCTAAAGGCATTTTTAGGGTACCTGCACACTGGTACAGAAGTTTGAACATCGGTATTCCTGGCCAAAATTTCTTGCGTTTATTTTGTTCATATGCGCATACACAATTCAAATGAATTCTAGCTCTTAGAAAGTAACTTTAAACTGTTACTAAACCCAGGACCCTGCATTCACTATATCTGGTTTCCTACAGTACACAGAACATGGAAATTCAATTATTTTAGTAAATAGAAACTAAACACCTTTACTCATCAGCAGTATATAGCAGTCTTGTGACTTCTATCAGTATCCAGCCGAGCACTGGTTAAAGCCTGTAGGAGGAGTTTTCATTCTGCAGGACCCCTGACCCTCTGTCTGGACAGTGCTGATTGGCCCTGTGCTGATCACATTTACCAGCCCAAGGAAAAAAAAAAAAAAAACACTCTCGCAATACACACACCAAACTGAGAATGTGCAGAGTGACTCCAAAGGCTCAGTCTTATCGGGAAATGGATGAAGGGATGGATCAGAGAAGACAGGATCAAACAGGCTTTTTACACAATGCAGAGGATTAACCATTTAGGTCCCACAGTGAGTATAACAAGCATGCTTTACTGCATATACAGACTGATTTTACCATTGCTGCTTTAGTAACACTTTATTCTCTTCAAATTAATGTTTTATGTGCATACATGCATATTTGCACATACACATGTAAAATACTGACAAAAATGTCTGTATTTTTGGGGATTAATCATCCAACTTACTCATTCAGCATGGTGACCTCACTCTCCAACTGGCTCTTCTCTTTCGTTAGCATGTTGTAGCGGCTCTTCAAGGATTCCATGCTGGACAAAGCAGCAGAAAGTTCTGTATTCTGTCATAATATAAGAAAATTATTTGCACAAAGGGCCTTCCTGAAGACAAAACAGGAAGTGAGAGGAAATCTGTCCAAAGCAAGGGGAACCCCCTCTTTGTCATTTACAGTAATGAACTGGTTTTACATTTCACGTTTATCAACTTTATACAGTTAAAAAAGAACATGTGTTGGAAAATGTACCATTTAACCACTTAAGCCCCGGACTATATTGCTGGTCAAAGACCAGGCCACTTTTAGCGATTCGGCACTGCGTCGCTTTAACTGACAATGGCGCGGTCGTGTGACATGGCTCCCAAACAAAATTGGCATCCTTTTTTTCCCACAAATGGAACTTTCTTTTGGTGGTATTTGATCACCTCTGCGTTTTTTTATTTTTTGCGCTATAAACAAAAATAGAGCCACAATTTAATATATATATTTTTTACGTTTAGCTATAATAAATATCCCCCCCCCCCCCAAATTTTTTATATATATATATATATATATATAATAAAAAATATCCTCAGTTTAGGCCGATACGTATTCTTCTACATATTTTTCGTAACAAAATCAAAATAAATCGCAGTAAGCGTTTATTGATTGGTTTGCGTAAAAGTTAGAGCGTTTACAAAATAGGGCATAGTTTTATGCCATTTTTATTATGATATATTTTTTTTACTAGAAATGGCGGCGATCAGCGATTTTTATCGGTACTGCGACATTATGGCGGACACTTTTGACACATTTTTGGGACCATTGGCATTTTTATAGCGATCAGTGGAAGGGGTTAACACTAGGGGGCGAGGAAGGGGTTAAGTATGTTCCCTGTGTCTGTTTTAACTGAAGGGGGGGGGGGGTGGACCGACATGGGGATATGACAAATCACTGTTCATACATTGTATGAACAGACAATAGGTAATTTCTCCCCTGACAGGCCCGGGAGCTGTGTGTTTACACACACAGCTCCCGGTTCTCGCTCTGTAACAAGCCATTGCAAGTGCCCGGCCGTGATCGCGCCCACTGGGCATGCGCGTCGGCGGGGGGGCGCGCACACGTCCCTATTGGCTGCTCGGCGAGATGACGTAGATCTGCGTGATCTCGCCCAGCAGAGCCGACCTGCCGCCGTATAACTGTTATACGGCGGCTGGTCGGCAAGCAGTTAAGCTGGCCATAGATGTTTCGAATCTCAGCTGGTTTAGCAGGGATCGGCAAACTTTCAAACATCTATGGGCAGGCTGGTTGTACCCAAATTGATCCCTGAACTGTGATTGACAGCAGCTATAGCTGCCGTCTGTGTTGATTGGGAAAATGAATGCTTTTCTTTCCTAAAAAATGTGGTTGTAGGAAAGAAAATTGCATCATCTATGGCCCGCCTAAGGCACAAATAGGGAGCCAGGACTTCTGTGTAATATTATATTCCTACACTCCTGTTAGGCCTGCCTTTAGATAGAGCATACCCTACATCAGAGGTAGGCAACCTTGGCCTTCCAGCTGTTTTGAAACTACAAGTCCCATGAGACATTGCAAGACCCTGACAATTACTGGCATGACTCCTAGAGGTAGAGGCACGATGGGATTTGTAGTTTCACAATAGCAGGAAGAGGGCTGAGGTTGCCTACCCCTGCCCTACATGTTAGATGGAAGATTGTAAAAACATTTTAATGTTTTTTTTTTAAAATATTAGATTTCTCATGATTTTCTGTCTCTGACAATGGTCACCAAGACAAAGAAAAGATTGAATCTATATACCGTATTTGCCGTTGTATAAGGCGACTGGGCGTATAAGACGACTCCCTAATTTTCCAGCTAAAATTTTGGTTTTGGGATATACTCGCCGTACAAGACGACCCCCTTCCTACTAGTCTGTCTGGAACAACTGCTGACAGGAACATGCTTTATTCGGCTTTTTTTTAAATCTCACTGTGCCATTGCCAGGGCCGGTCCTAGGCAGGGTGCACAGGGTGCATTGCACCCAGGCGTCTGCAGAGGTGGGGGCGCCGAACATCTAACAGATTCTCTAACAGAAGCCCTCTCTGTGTCCATCACAGAGGCCCCCTCCAGGTCCCAATAAAATACTCTGCTTCTCTTCCTGTATTTTGTTTATTGTTAAGAGATCATGTAAGGATCCCTGGTTAATGAAGACTTTGTGGGGGAGCATCTCTGTGGTTGAGTCATTGCCATAGAAACATGTGTAAAGGGGAGGAGTTAGTAAAATGATGACGCCCATGTGAGGGCGCCAGAAATATTTCTGCACCCAGGCGCCTGTGACCCTAGGATCGGCCCTGGCCATTGCATACCTCGACAATTCCATACCTTAATCCCTGTATGCAGATTCATTTAGACTGCGGGCATGCATTATTCAAAAGCCGCTCCTCCTCCTCCAGCTGTTCCGTGATAGGTGGAACACCTATGCCAGCAGCGCCTGCGTTTGGTGTTCCGCCTATCACGTATGTCCTCTCGATAGGCGGAACACCAAACAGGGGCTCTATTGGATTTCCCATTACTAACCAGAACTATCCAGTGGGGACAAAAACAGCAATAAAAAACTCTAAAAATTTAAAATACACATTTCTAGCTATAGATTAGATATAGTATGAGGTTGATTTACTAAAACTGCAAAGTGTAAAATCTGGTGCAGCTCTGCATGGTAGCCAATCGGCTTCTAACTTCAGCTTGTTCAATTTACCCTTGACAATAAAACCTGGAAGCTGATTGGTTTCTATGCAGAGCTGCACCAGATTGTGCGCTATGCAGTTTTAGTAAATCAACCTCTAGGCGACCTAGTCAAAAAATAGCAAGAATAAATAGTAAATTGTAATATTGCCACAGAGTCTAGCCAATGACCTTCAATAACCCAAGCTTGCTATGTCAAAACACTTTAAATCTCTACTTGCTTTTAAGTAAATATTCATTTTGATAACCACCCACTGAGACAGCAGGCATGGTGGAATAGCTGGACGTTTGTAAGCCCTGTATTTTATTAAACCGTTTTCGTATTTCAGGTTATTTGTCATGATCGAAATTCGTTATTTCTAATAAATTGGTAAAAAATCCAAAATTCACAAATCTGAAAGAACGAAAATCCGAAATAATAACTAATCATTAAATTATAGGTATTGGAATTTACTGTCAAATTTAGCTGTTAGTGACCGTAACGAATACGAATTTATCCAAAATTTCGAATTATCCGAAATACCGAATGACATATCTAAACGAATGGAACGTAATGAATTAATAATATTAACGGAAAAAAAAATTATTTATTATTATTATTAATAATAATTTGTTGCGTTCCATTTATTTAGATTCGGCATTCGTTATTTCGGATATTGCTATGAGCGATGTTAACCATTGTTCCTCTAACCCCTATTATATGGATCTATGGATCACCTTCTCCATAAGCTCTGTGTTGAGCAGTTGCACCTTCTCCTCACTTCTTTCTGCGCGATGTTTCTGGACACGAACGGATCTCTTCAGAGCTTCCTTCTCTGGCTCCGCTCGCTGCCTGAGATCATCTAACTGAGCAGTCATTAATTTAATTTCCTCTTTGTGCCGAGCTTCGTTGTGCTCCATACTCTGAACGGACAGATAAATGAATACATGTTTATTAAAAACATAATTTGCCATGGATTAAAAAGACAAACCTTGATTGGTCACCATTGCTAAGTTTTGCATTTTTGTGGATTTTTTTTATACATTAGCTCCTGCTAGTGTACCTCAGCATCATATTCTCTGCTCCAAAACCACCTTATGGAAAATGACACTACCTTGCTATGAAAAGGTGGGCAGGTCCTTGTGCATCTTTTGCATGGTTTATGGAATTGATTTTTGCATCACTTGGGGATAAGCCCAACCCACAGACCCAAAACGCACCCACATCCTTTAAACCACTTCAATACAGGGCACTTGTACACCTTCCTGCCCAGACCGATTTTCAGCTTTCAGCACATTTTCAATGACAATTGCACGGTTATGCGACGCTGTACCCCAACAAAATTGTTATCAATTTTTTCCCACAGACAGAGCTGTATTTTGGTGGTATTGGATCTCCTCTGGGGTTTTTATTTTTTGCGTTACAAATAGAAAAAGACCGAAAATTTGTTTTTGTTACAATACTTTGTAAATAAGTAATTTTTCTCCACTGCTGGGCATGGATGAGGCAGTACTGATTGGCACTGATGAGGTGGCACTGGCAGGCATCACATATGAGCACAGTGCCATCCCTATTGGGCATCCCTGGTGGTCAAGCATGGGCATAGTTATCATGGGTGGGCATCCTGCACTGATAATCAATCAGTGCAGACACCCCTCTGTCAGGAGAGCAGCTGATGGGCTCTCCTCAACTTGTACCTGTCAGCACGAGTGGAGGAAAAGCCTATATATATCTCTTCCTGTTTACACTGTGATCGGACACAACTGATCACATTGTTAAGAGCCTACGTCAGAGGCTCTTTACCTAGATCGGAAATGCGGTGTGTCAGACTGACGCACTACACCATCGATCGCCGCACTGCGTGCCGCCACGACTTATCCTGCTGGACATATGATATTCAGTCAGGATACCTTAACCACTTTACGCATGTCATATTTCTATATGGCAGGCGAGAAGTGGTTAAAATCCAGCAAACAACATATATATACGTTGTTTCGCACAGCAGGGCCACCCTGCCGCAGTATATGTGCAGTGGACGGTCCAGAAGTAGTTAAAGCCCGCTGTCAGCTGATGTCACAGAGCCTGGACCGCCACCTGGCTCCTGGACCAGTACCTGGCTCAGCCTCTCAGCGAGCTGTTAGGAGATTTGGCCAGCCGCTCCCTCACTTGCAGCTTCAGAGCCAGTTTCCTACTGTGCATGCGCAAGCCACGCCATGACCTGTGATGTTTCCCCGAAGGCTGCAGGGAAGGGGGGCTCAGATCGCCGTGGTGCATATGACCGGAAGTGGGTTTTATTTAGCAATGCTGACACATACCTTATTGATTTAAAGTGGATGTAAACCCGATTCATGAAATCTGACCTAGGCACATATATCTGTAGTATTTACTTATCTCTCTCCAAAGCACTAAGTCTGTGTCTTTCTGCTGCTCCGTTCCTCTTTTATTAGCAAGATAATTTCTGATAAGTTCTCCAACACAGGAGATAAAAGCAGCTGAAAATTTGTGTCAGGGAGGGTACATAGAGACAGATTAGCAGAGGGCTGGTCTATTCACAGCACAGCTCTGCATGTTTCTTCTTTCCTCTGCCTATGTGGAGTAGGGGGCTGTGCCTTTCCTCCAATCAGCTGTCACACAGTGTATGCCAAGACTCCACACCCAGTGGTGGAACAGGAAAAAAAAGTTCTAACACAATGTTAATTTTCTGAACAGTATATAAAGCTGAAGACAGCAGATATAAATGTAAATCGTATGTAGGGAGATCTGTTTCATCTCTGTGTATCATCTGTGGCTGTTCATTTCACTGGGTATATATATATATATATATATATGAGGATTTACATCCTCTGTTAAGTCGAGTATAAATTTAAATTAAAGGTTCGCCTTAACGCTAAACAGCTAAATATACAAATAAAATAAATATAAAAAAAAGCTACCCAAACTGCCAATGAATTATATTTCTGATCATCCAGTTCTGAGATTTACACATCTCTGACACACAGTACAGCCCTGTTTTGCAGTGCAGGAGACCAGATTTGTATCTGCTGCTGTTCAGTAACATCTACAGGTCCTGTCCCCGCCATTCACTGGACAACAAGAGAAGAAGCAATGGTAGAAGTGAAGAGAAATCTCTATAGCAGGGCCCCAGATAGCAAAAATCTGACAGGGGTTTTAACCCTTCTCCACTCTATCCAAAACTAAGAGAAATGTTTTGTCTAGACATACATGAAATCTTTAGCCTGAAACCATTTACACTTACCCTGAGTTGAACGGAGAGGCGGTTATTCTCACCCTCTCGGTTCCTTAGTTGCCCTTGTAAGTGAGCTCTTGTTGTTTCTAAAGACTTCGAATATTCAGTCGACGTTCTAGCTAGATCCTATGGAAGAACAGACATGATGATCACAGAAAATAAACTATAAAAACACTGGCAAACAAAAAAAAAAAAAATGCTTTTCACACCTTTTCTGTCTTCAGCTGAATCCGCAGATCTTCAATCTCCTTGTCTCGCTCATGAAGCCGCAGTTGGAGATGCTAAGAAATCAAAAATATAAAGAATTAGACAATAGGTAGAAGCAAGTTTATGGTTTAACCTAAGCAGGTCTTGTATGTACTGATCCGACAAATCAAAACATTGGTTGAAAAAAATAAAATAAATCACCAAACCCAATTAAAATTCAATGGGTTAAAATTGTTACTGTTTTTTTTTTTTTTTTTTTTTTCATTCAAAAGAATAAAAAAAATGAAAAAAGAAAAACACAAGTCAAATTTTGTGCTCTCAGTTGGTTGAAGGCCATCAAGTCGCAGAGGAAATCAGGCCAGGAATATGATTTAAAGCGATTGTAAATTCTCGTTTTTTTTTTTTCCTAAAAAAAAATAACAAACGTGTTTTACTTCCCTGCTCTGCATAGTGGATTTGCACAAGGCAGCCTGGATCCCCATATTCTCGGGCCTTTCTTCCGCTCTCCTGGCCCCTCCATCTTGTTGAGTGCCCCCACAGCAATCAGCTTGCTAAGGGGGCAGCCGAGTCACAGCTCCGTCCATTCAGACAAAGAGCCCGAAACTGGCCCTGCCCCCTCTCTTTCCTGATTGACTAGCTGACTTTGACAGCAGTGCCAGCCGATGGCGCCGCTGCTGTGTCTCAGCCAATCAGGAGGGAAAATCTCAGACAGCTGAAACACTTGTGGACATCGCTGTACAGAGAGGGACCTAATACAAGTGTTGGAGAGGCTGCTGCACACAGAAGACTTTTTATCTTAATGCATAAAATGCATTAGGATAAAACACCTTCTGCCTTTACAACTTTTTTAAGGGTCAGTTTTAAAAACCCCAAAATTATAAATAAATAAAAAAAATCCTTCATGCTTACCTTCATGTTGCAGCATCAGTGTCAAGATGCAGCGTCCCACACTGGCTCTAAAAACAAAAGCTGAGCAATCACCGATCGCTCACTTCTTGGTCTGCACAGAGCGGAGAGCAATGACTGGCAGTTATTGCTCTCTGCTCTGCTCCTTCAGTGCTCACTGGAGCACCAGGCTGAGGAAACAGCTCTGTTCTTCCTCTGCAAAGCACACCCTCACCCCCTATGTGATGCCTAAGCTTCTGTGTAATGGATTGTTCCGTTTCCTTTTTTCTGCTTTGTATTGTGGACATTTTATCCTCTCCTCAGATGTGAAGTGAGAGTCCTTGATGTAATGAAGACAATGTCACTCTCTCCATCACACTGTTGCCCCCCAGAAGCTGGGCATATAACACCTTCACGGCATATTCTCCATGACACTCAGTGGCTAAACACATCTTTTGTCAACAGTGAAATTCTCCGAGAGACAGTTTCAGACTGAAGGCGAGTATTGCAGCCAGACCTTCATTTATGTTTTTTTTTTTACCTCCTGGGGGACTTTTAATAATAAAAAATAAAAAATGCACAGCAATCAAACATTATTGTTATGACTGTTCTCAACTTGTTAAAGGAGAGATGTGATTGGTTAATTCCAGTATATGCATTTTGCACATCAAAATGTGAAGTATTGCTATGATATAAGGGACATCCGGAAATGTTACCTGTTCCCTAAAATTACACTGAAAAATATACTTCTTGTCTGTAATTCCTCCTAAAAAAAAACCGCAGTGCACTTCCTGGAATGTGAAGGTGCCTAGGCACTCATTTTTTTTAATAAAATGTATTTCTTTACAACCTTCACCTAACCCTAATCAGATTGCATTAAAAGTGAAAAAAAATCCCCCCCCCCCCCCCAAAAAAAATGCGCGGGATATTTTATAAAAACTCATTTGTTTATCTGCATTGCAAGATCTAAGAGCACGCTTCCTGCCAGTCCCAGGAGATTTGGTGATGTCACTACTGTGCCGTTCACTGTTCTCCAGTGCCCTGCCTCTACCAAGATGGCTGCCTTCATACAGAGACCCAGTGCAGGACAAGTCAGTAAAGGGGAAAGAGAAGCTGCAGGGAAACCACAGACCATACTGGTGACTAACATTTTGTTCAGTTAATCTTTAATGCATTCCACATGTTTCAATTGACCAGTCGGGCTGACCATAGATGAAACGATTTTCTTTGCTTCCACCACCATAGGAGGAAGAAAAGAAAATTTCTTGATTCACCCATCCAACAGAGTTGGTGTTGATGGAGGGAATGCCTCCCAATTTGATATTGTATTCAATCAGTGGGGATTGTGGGGAGCCTTCCCGGCCAGCAGAATACAATGGTTACTGCTAGCCGGTATACCAGCTGGCAGTAACCGTATGTAGAAAAATCTGATATGCTGGTTGTACTCAAGTTGATCGATCAATCAATCAATCAACTTGGGTACAATCAGCTTGCCCATACATGGTTCGAATCTTGGCCAGACCCTGCAGAACTGACCGAGATTTGAACTATCTATGGCCGGCTTTAGGCTAATCATAGTGATGAGTGAATAGGATAGTAGCTATGCAGTGTGGCAGAAGTGCATGAGCTGGTGACCATTCAAGGCACCAACCATGATATTTTAAATATCTATTAAGGAGAACCTGTATTGAGGGATAAACAGAGGCTGTCACAGCTGGCCTCCTTCTAAAAAATGTAGTGGTTGCCAGGCTGTCTCTGGTTATGATAGTTTAAATGCCATTAGTGAAATCTCAGAATTGATTTTCCTCACCACACCGAATAATACTTTTCATTGTCATTACATATTGTTTAGTAAGTCCTCCTAGGCACAACAGACGCTTCAGATGACGTCAGATGAAACGCAAAGGGCGAAGTCAACAGACGTGCTTGCATCACTTCCGGTTGCTATACTGTTTTATATTAAATGTGAGTACATTTCCACATTGTTTTAAACAGAATAAAAAAGTTTAAATGGTATTACACTATGGGCGTCCTTCTCTCCTTTATATGGTGAACAATTGGAGAAATAATAAGACATCTCGGATTGGTCAGTTTACAGGGTGCTACACAGTGGCAAATACTGTAAATGCCGTACACCCCAAGTGGGGTAGAAATTTCAGGTGAGTTCAGCCACTATAGGGGCATGGATAAGTCACGTTTGCTGTGATCACCTTCCGAAGAGGGATATAAGAATAGAGTTTCTTTCACCAGCACAAAGCACTTATTTTGTATATCAAAACAATTTAAAGACTTAATTGGAATAATTTTTTTTGATTTATGTCAACACATGATTTGTGGTTTATGTAATGTGTTTATTTAATTTTGCACATTTTTTTATGTTTGATTTTCTATATGTTTGATAATTTTTATTGGATTATTTTATGTGTCACATCAGCAACCACTATTCACAGGTAATTGTAGATACATTTTTGTCACTAGGAATTGGCATTAATAATAATTTTTCTATGTAATAATGTAGTATTTTTAGTCACTACACATAAATATATATATATATATATATATATATATATATATGTTTTTTAATTTGACACTTTTAAAAGTTGGTTGCAATCAATTGAACAGCGCCGTAACTACTTCACTCCCTTCACGCCATTGATTCACCTTTCCCCTCCACGTGGAGGGTGCTCCTGGGGTGTGTCGGTGCACTTGCTTCCTCCTTGGGTTCATTCCCTCAGCTCCCAGGTAAGACTTACCTCGTAGATCCTAACTTGCAACACTGCTTATTTAGAACTACTTATGCGCAAGTATTCCAGGGAGATATACATCTTGTTTCCCCTCGCCCCTACCCTTTTTCTCACTGTCTGGGTAAAACATTAGATCCTATTTGGTACTTTTTTCCATCTTTTTCAGATATGTGTTTTCTCCCGATGAGTGGCAACTGGCCACAAAACGCGTAGAGCCCATCAATGTCATCATGTTCCCAACACATAGCTTGGCCTTAACTGTAATATATTTGCATCCTATAATAACCCATTTGTATCCATTACTCAATAAGCATTGGCTTTTTATACTAATCACTTCTATTGGATACTATGCAATTTCAGTTGCGTGCATGTACATACATGAATTCTTCTTTTTTGTATGCCATCACCTTGTGTATATAGATAAAAATACTCATGTCCAACGCTTTTTTTATATGCAAATTAAACAATTTTACAGTTTCTACTACCACGTGTCTTGTGCCTCACTCAAAGCCCCAAAAAACCCTTTCTTATTTCTGATTTAGGGATGGAGGTGCATGTTATCATGCACCTCATTTAAAGTCCCATAACTCCCTTGCTTTCTAAATTTATAAATAAAGAACGCACACAAAAAAAAGTCGGAACTACAGATGTGCATATGTGTTCCAGGTCACTGACTCAAAACATTGAAGCCATTGGATCATCAAAACAGCCAGCAATCTGAGTTTTCAAAAGTTTAGCAAGTATATATTCTCAGAGCAAGTTTCCTCAAATAATCAACCTGGAGCAGCCACAGTACCAGACAGTACTATAGGTCTTGGTAATGGCTGGTGTGGGACCTCTTTATAGGAATCAGAAAAAGGTTCATGTTATAAATCAATAGCACATTTCATCACATCACACATACAGCTCTCTCTGTGTCAGCATCAGACAGCTTCTTCAGTAAAAGCTCTTTCTGTTCCATCAGCCGGTGGGTTTCTGTCTGTAGAATAAAAGAAGACTAGGGGATAATACTGAATATATTATTTCCATTGTCTCTATCATTTATCCAACTTAAAATAAAAAATGAACCTGGTCAGCCAACCTTATGCCGCGTACCCACGATAATTTTTTGGCATGAAAAAAAACGTTTTTCAAAAACATAATTTAAAATGATCATGTGTGGGCTTCACGTCATGTCATGTCGTTTTTCGGGTTGTAAACTACATTTTAAACTCACGCATGCTCAGAAGCAAGTTATGAGACGGGAGCGCGTGTTCTGGTAAAACTACCATTCGTAATGGAGTAAGCACATTCATCGCGCTGGAACAGACAGAAAAGTGCGAATCGTCTTTTACTAATACAGAATCGGCTAAAGCAGTCCAAAGGCGAATGGAACTTTCCCTTTAGAGTGCCGTCGTACGTGTTGTATGTCACCGCGCTTTGCTCATCATTTTTTTTAAATGATGGTGTGTGGGCAACGTAGTTTTTAATGATGAAGTTGGAAAAAAAGGGATTTTTAATAACAGCTTACCTGTAAAATCCTTTTCTTGGAGTACATCACGGGACACAGAGCGCATAGTCATTACATATGGGTTATATGGAGTACCTTCAGGTGTGGACACTGGTGTAATCAACTTCACAGGAAGTTCCTCCCTATATAACCCCCTCCCACTGAGAGTGCTTTAGTTTTGTAGCAAGCAATTTCTCTGAGGTTACACAATGTTCCCACAAAGAGGGGTGGGAGCTCTGTGTCCCGTGATGTACTCCAAGAAAAGGATTTTACAGGTAAGCTGTTATTAAAAATCCCTTTTTCTTGATCGTACATCACGGGACACAGAGCGCATAGTCATTACATATGGGATGTCCCAAAGCAATGCTCTATGAAGGGAGGGAGACCGTAAGGCCAAAAATAGCCAAACAGAAACTATATCAGGAGGTAAAATAGCTCCACCAACAGAAAAAAGGGGGCGTGAACCGGGCCAGAGGATTCTATACTGCTGCCCGTAGGACCGCCTGCCCAAATGCTGCGTCCGCAGCCTTTGTGACGTCCAACTTATAAAATTTAGTAAACGTATGTACGGAAGACCAGGTTGCCGCTTTGCAAACCTGTGCCATAGAGATCTGATGGTGTGCCGCCCAAGAGGCACTCATGGCCCTCGTAGAATGGGCCTTAACTGATAAGGGCGGTGGAACGCGCTTCAGACCATAGGCCTGAAAAATCAGCTGCTTAATCCACCTAGCCAAGGAAGACTTGGCAGCCGGCTGACCCTTCTTGGGGCCATCCGGAAGAATGAAAAGCACATCTGTTTTCCTAATCTTTTCTGTAGCCTTGAGATAAACTCTCATGGCTCGGACCACATCCAAAGTATGAAGCAATCTTTCCTCTCTGGACTGGGGAGTAGGAAAGAAGGATGGTAGGACTAGGTCCTGATTCAAGTGAAAACTGGATATGACCTTAGGAAGGAAAGAAGGCTGAGGCCGCAGAACCACTCTGTCCTTATGCAGAATAAGGTACGGTTCCCTGCAAGACAAGGCTGCCAGCTCGGAGACCCTTCTGGCCGAAGCCATAGCCACCAAGAAAACCAACTTTCGGGTTAGCAGCACAAGAGGGATTTCTGCCAGAGGTTCAAACGGCTGCTTTTGTAAAGCTGACAAGACCAGATTTAAATTCCAGGGGCAGAGGGGAGCTCTAATAGGGGGATTTACATGCAAGACCCCCTGCAAAAAGGTTTTTACAAGCGAATGTGTGGCCAAAGGCCTTTGAAACCATATCGATAAGGCAGACACCTGCCCCTTTAGAGTACTAAGAGCCAACCCCTTGTCAACGCCAACCTGGAGGAATCGCAAGATCCTGTCAATAAAAAACTTGCGAGGATGCCCTCCTTGAGACTCGCACCACTCCACATAGGTTCTCCAGACTCTGTAATAGATATTTCTAGAGACTGGCTTTCTAGCTTGAATTAACGTAGATATGACTTGGGCAGAGAGGCCTCTGCCCTTAAGAATTAGAGATTCAGCCGCCAAGCCATCAAATTTAGCTGCTGTGAAGCAGGGTGGTAGATCGGGCCCTGAGACAGCAGATCTGGGCGCAGGGGGAGTGGCCACGGTGCCCTTACTGACATCCTCACGATGAGTGCGTACCAAGCCCTTCTGGGCCAGGCTGGGGCCACCAGGATCACCGGCCTGCGCTCCACCCTGATCCTTCGTAGAAGGCGGGGAATCATCTGTAGTGGAGGGAACGCATACAGGAGAGAAAACTGGTGCCAGGGGCAAACCAACGCATCGGTCCCGTAGGCCGAGGGGTCCCTGGCTCGGGATACAAATTTGTCCAATTTCTTGTTGAATCTTGTTGCCATGATGTCCACATCGGGAACTCCGAATCTTTGGCAAATCTCTTGGAATACCTGGGGTGAAGAGACCACTCTCCCGGGAGTAACTGTTGACGACTCAAAAAATCTGCTTGAGAATTGTCTATCCCTGGGATGAACACTGCTGAGATGCAGGGTACATGGGCTTCGGCCCATGCAAAAATTAGGTTTACTTCCCTTTGAGCCGCCAGGCTCTTTGTGCCCCCCTGGTGGTTTATGTATGCCACCGCCGTGGCATTGTCGGACTGTATCCTTACTGGCAGACCCTGCAGGGGGAGAGTCCAGGCGACCAGGGCCAACCGAACAGCTCTGATCTCTAGGACATTGATGGGAAGCAGACTTTCTGCCTCTGACCACTGTCCCTGCTGGGTCCGTTTTCCTAAGATTGCCCCCCAACCTGTTAGGCTGGCATCTGTGGTTACTATTTTCCACGAGATGGGGCAAAAGGTTTTCCCTTTTGATAATTTTTGAGGGATCAGCCACCAGTACAGGCTGTGCCTGACTTCTGGAGAAAGAACTAATGGACGGTCTAATGCCTGTATGGACTTGTTCCAAGCAGAGAGAATAGCTGCTTGCAGAATTCTGGTATGGATCTGGGCGTAGGGCGCTGCTTCGAAGGCGGCCACCATCTTCCCCAGCAGTCGCATGCATAGGCGAATAGTCGGCTTCTTTTTGCCTAAGACTATTTGAATCGTTTGAATCAACGACCTGATCTTCTCTTGAGGTAAAAATACCCTCTGGCATTCTGTATCTAACCGAAAGCCTAGATATTCCAACTGTCTTGTGGGATGTAACCTTGATTTTTCTTGGTTCACAATCCACCCGAACTCTTCTAGATGCCGCACTGTGCGGACTACTGCATGATTGAGGTTGGAAGCTGAACTGTCGATAACCAGGAGATCGTCCAGGTATGCTAGGACCAAGATGCCTTCTGTCCTTAGGACGGCTAGTACCGGGGCTAACACCTTTGTGAATACCTGTGGAGCTGTTGCCAACCCGAAAGGGAGGGCTACGAACTGGTAATGACTTTGGTTTATCGTAAAACGAAGAAACTTGTGATGTGCTGGGTAAATTGGCACATGCAGATATGCATCCTTTATGTCTATAGATGCTAGGAAGTCGCCCTGATGCAGGCTGGTTGTCACTGAACGTATGGAGTCCATACGGAAGGTCTGAATCCTTAGAAAGCGATTTAGGCGTTTGAGGTCTAATATAGGCCTGACGTCGCCATTGGGTTTTGGTATAACAAAAAAGGTTGGAGTAGAATCCCAGACCCCTTTCTTGGGTTGGTACTTCTACAATTACTCCTTGGAGCAAGAGGCGATCCAACGCCTTTACGAGAGAGGCCCTCTTTAACGGGTCGCTTGGAAGACTTGACCCCTGAAAATGAGGAGGGGGGATTTCTCGAAACTCTAGTTTGTAGCCTGAGGCTACTACGGACCGAACCCAAGAGTCGGGAATTCTGGCCTTCCAGACTTCGGAGAAAAACTGAAGTCTTCCCCCCACCCAAGAGAGTGGGGGCGCCCCTTCATGAATCTGATTTGATGACTGGTTTAGCCGGCTTGCGAGACCAGGGCCTCTTGTTTGCCGCGGCTTGTCCCTGTGGGCGGCTATTAACTGCTGAACGCCCGGGAGGCCGTCGATACTGACGGGAAGTCGAAGGGGCCGAGCCTGCAATGGCCTGTCGTTTAAACGTGGGCCCACGCGGTCTTTTCTTGATCGGTAAGGAAGTACTTTTTCCACTTGATATGGTGTGGATATATTTATCTAGGTCTTCCCCGAATAGTCTTCCCCCATGAAAGGGAAACCCTGCTAGAAGCTTTTTGCAGGGTGCCTCTGCTGACCAGTTCTTTAGCCACAAAAGACGACGTATGTGAACCATCAGTAGAGATAAACGGGATGCCTGTTGGATGGAGTCCTTAATAGCATCTACTGCAAAGCAGAGAGCCCTAGGGAATTCTGCTAATTCATGAGTATGCTGAGCCGGCATGTCCTTCAATATATGCTTTGCCTGATCCTTCAAGGCCTGACAAACACCAATGGCTGCTACTGCTGGCTGAACCATGGCACCTACTGAGGTAAAAGCTGCTTTCAGTAGTGTCTCGAATTTCTTGTCGACCGGATCCTTGAACATATGGACATTTTCAACCGGACAAGTCAGGGATTTATTCACGCAGGAAATGGCTGCGTCCACTGTAGGGAGAGCCCATTTCTTTACATATTCCTCTTCCATAGGGTAGAGAATAGAGAATCTTTTAGGAGGGACAAAGATTCTATCAGGTCGAGCCCAATCTTGGTAAATCACGTTCCGCAGAAGGGGGTGCATTGGAAAAGATGCACCAGTTAATGGGGCCTTTAAAGAACCCAATGAGGATACCTCCGGGGCTACTAGTTCTGGCACTGGAAGTTTAAAGGCAGTGCGAACCATATCTGTCAAAGACTGGATCCACAGGCCCTCCGCTTGAGAGGCCGAAAAATATTCATCTATAGTGGAATTTTCCCTGTCTGAACCGTCGGGACTTGGGTCTGCCTGATCCCCTTGTGGGTCCCGTTCCTCTGAAGAGGAGACCTCCGCATCTGAAAACCCCACACTGGGTGAGGGGGATCTAGCCCGCTTGCTACTTGGGCAAGGACGGGAAAACAACGCAGTTAACCTTTTCTCTAGCCCACACATGGTGGCTGCTAGCATTTCTTCCGTCACGTTAACGGGAATGGGTGGATCGGGGGCCGCCTCTGTCCCCAGCACCCCCAATGGCTCTTGTACTATGCCACTCGGTGTCCTGACTGGCGAGGGTGGGGCCGTAGAAGCCTGGCCCAAATCCTCTGACCCCGATGGAGACCCCTTTTGCTTTTTGGTACCTTTAGCAGCCTTGGCTGGTCCAGATCCCTTTGGAGCCATTGTACAACCTTGGGTCACCCCTATAGCCAACACCTGACTGTTGTAGCTAGGAATAACCAATATGAGGGCAGGTATGAGAAAAATGAAAAAGAACTAATTTCTCTCTTTTTCTTTTATATTTCTTTTTTTTTACCCGCCTGGGAGGTGACAATACCGAGGAAGCCTGTGAGTATTGACACACCAATGCCCGTTAGCCGGAGTCCAAGGTAGACTCAGATACTGCTGGATCTAAGGCTGAGTCCCTTTAAGCAAAAAAACTTTTTTTTTTTTTTTTTCTTTTTTCTGGTCAATAGTGGACCTAAGTCCTAGACCTGAAGATCCACAAAACCGCCACTAGGTGTCCCTGTGTGGCCAAAAGACCCAGCTGCACGCTCTGTATCCTTTCTTCCTCTGCCTCCAGGAGGGAAAGACCAGCCAGAGAAAAGTTTTTCCTTTATACAGACCCTGACGCTGCTGGCCCGCCCCCCCGACGCACGCCGACGCTATAAAAGGCGGCGTGCACATGCGCGCGCGCACACACGCGCGCACGATCGCGCGCACCACGCTGAACCCACATGGAGGAAGCAGAGCAGAGGAACAACATGGACCAGCGTTATGCAGCACCAACAGACACCAGGTAAGCACTAATCTTATTGTAGTGCACACACAGCGAGGAAGCTGTCCCCATGGGCTTCCTAAGAAACAGGAGTTTTTTACCAGCAATTTCCTCTTTAAAACATGTGGGGTTGCAGTATCAGTGTTAACAGGCAGACCTGGGGTGAGTAGCAAATATATAACTTACACAAGTATACATATATTTACATATTATCTGGGTAAACATTATAATCCCATCCTGCCTCAACAGACATAGTGGAGATAGTGGCTGATGCACAAGCATACTGTTAGCCAACCCAGAACCCCCAGGGGGATACCTACTGTCGAACCAAGTCCCGCAGGTTCCCTCTTACCTGCTCCACGCCGCAGGGTATTGCAAAATGCAAGAGGCCCAGCCTTCCCCCATCTCCGTGGGTATTGTCTTGGACCTTCAGGGACCGGGGTCCTGTGTTAAGGAACCCACACCCCTGGACCTATATAGCATCCTGGCATCAGTAGCGTTTAGTTCTTGGAAGAGACTAAGGCACTGGAGCCCAGAATCCAGCCCTCCAAGGAGAGGCATTATAGGCACAACCCCACTCCAGCAGGGCCCGGGTACCGTACATCTTGGCTCTGAAGCACTTCGGACGGATCCGGCTAGCTATCCTGGGTCCCGAGACCTCCGAGGGACAGCTAGACGTGACCAACACCTAAGACACTGGCGAAAAAACTAAAGCACTCTCAGTGGGAGGGGGTTATATAGGGAGGAACTTCCTGTGAAGTTGATTACACCAGTGTCCACACCTGAAGGTACTCCATATAACCCATATGTAATGACTATGCGCTCTGTGTCCCGTGATGTACGATCAAGAAACGTTGTTTTTTTGGACGTGCTGAAAAATGATCGTGTGTACGCGGCATAAGTTCTAGCATTGCCTGACCTAGGTTATGTGCTACTAAGCAGAGGGTTATTAAGCCTGATATAAAGACAAATTCAGACACAATGGGGTTGATTTACTAAAACTGGAGTGCAAAATCTGGTGCGACTCTGCATAGAAAACAGCTTTGAGGTTTAATTGCCAAAGCTTTACTGAACAAGCTGAAGTGAGAAGCTGATTGGATACCATGCACAGCTGCACCAGATCCTGAGTGCTCCAGTCTAATGGCCCATACACACGATCCGAATATCGGCCGATGGATCGTACGACTTTTTTCGGCTTAATAATCGCAAGTAAAATAAAATAGGTTATTAAACTCATGAAAATTCTCGTACGACAGAAAAAAAAGATCGGAAGTGATGTCACGTGTTGTAATGTATTTGTATTGTATTGTCGGACGACGGCTGTCTAAACGAAAATCGTACGATCTGACATTGTACGAGAAAATTTTTCGCGCTTGTCTAATCGAAAAAAAATTTGAATGAACGGTCGTCATCGGCTCTCGAAAGTAGTGTACACACGATCCGAAAATCGTACGATCCATCATCGTACGATCGTTTTCGTCCGATATTCGGATCGTGTGTATGGGCCATTAGTATATGTACCCCATTAGGTGGCTGGTGCTCCAATTGTTTTTTTTGGGGGGGCGGTGCAAACAAACTGAAAAAAAAAAACATCAATTGCAGCCACTGTGCCTGTCAAACGCAGCTACTGTGCCATCAAATGCAGCCATTGTGCCCATGAAACACAGCCACTGTGCCATCAAACGCAGACACTGTGCCCATAAATTGCTGCCACTGTGCCATCAAATGCAGCTACTGTACTCATCAAGTGCTGGCAGTGTGACCATCAATTGCTGGCAGTGTGACCATCAATTGCCGCTACTGTGCGTATCAACTGCTGCCAGTGTGCCCATCAACTGCTGCCAGTGTGCCCATCAATTGCAGCTACTGAGCCCTCCAAATTCTGCTACTGTGCACATCAAATGCTGCATCTGTGCATCCCCCACCTGCCCAGCACTTACCTTGTTTCTGTGGGGCAGCGGGTCACGGCGATGTCCTCCACGCTCTTCAATGTCTTCTTCCATCCTCTGCCATGATTGGACGCCTGATAGGCGGCGCCCAAACACAACGCCTGTTGTTTAAGCCAATCAGGTGACAGGTAACAGACCCAAGCACCTAATTGGCTGAGAGGCGGTTCAGTATTAGGAAAGCAAATATTCATTTGTTTTCCTAACACAACCCTGAGTGGACAGCGAGCGCCCAGCATGGCACATGCTGTTCAACTTTTTTGGACACCTATGGCTCTAATCGGGTGCTTACAAAAAATACCTGCCGCTGTAATTCATGTGCCGGCGCCCGAAAAGGGATCAGGCACATAAATACGGGGTGGCAGTGGCGACCATAGATAGCTTCACGCAAGGTATCTGAATCTGTCATACTAGCTTCCTGTAATAGTCCGCACAGCAGGACACAGACTAGAAGAGTTCTTCATTGCCCAACTGCCAGGCTAGGGTGGGTTGGTGACCAAGCTGTACTATTTGACTACAGTGAAGAATTTGGGAGAATGGGAACCAGCATATCTTTCCCACCACAGGTTTCCATTGACCTCACCTCTCTGCTGTGTTGCTCCCTGAGCAAAGTCCTCAGAGTCCGGTTAGTCTCTTCGAATGTGTTCAGCTTCTCCAATAAAATCTCCTTCTGCCGGGTGAGGAGGTTCATGTCTGTGGTGTTCAATCTCTTCTCCTGTAAAGGACACAAGTGATCACAGATGGAGCTAATAGACAAAATGGCTAAACTCTGGCCTACTATTATGCAAGTCACTGACCTGCTTCATTTGAGCGATAGTGTCCTGCAGCGAGTTCACTTGTCTTACTGCCTCTGCCCCATCCATCTCCGTTTCCACCAGCTTGGCAAGCAGATGAGACTGTTCTTGCTGCAGCAGCTGTTTATGCCTCCTAAAATGCAATTATATCAAGTTATACAATCTTTAGCCAATTCTAAAAGCTGTCCATTAGATTAGCACAGGAAAGTTAAGTCTGGTACACAACACAAATTTTCTTTTTTGTTCAACCCAATAGGTTAAATGATAAAAACCTGACAGCTCAGGTTGGAGCCACTGTACTAACAATCTGATGTTTGTACAGCGATCTCCCCTGCTGTTCTATTGTGTTCTGACAGGGGGACAGCCCCCCTGCCAAAACACTCCGGTCAGCATACGCAGGCATTGGCTGAGAGCGCTGATCGGGAGACGGTGGGCTGCATGTTTTCTAGCATGTTGAACAGCTGGCTTCTGTTAGACTGGCTGCCATACACACGGGTTGAATGTCGGGCGTTTTATTTTAACCGGCCGACGTTGCCTGACATTTCGCCGGTGTGTACTAGGCTTAAGGGTGGTCAAAAGGGGTTGAATGAATAAAAATGTCTCAATTAACCCATCAGCAAAGTCAGTGTTGATGGGAGAAATCCCTCCGGCTGCGCTCTTGTATTCTGACAGAGGGAGGTTTCCCCTCCATCAAAATACAATGATCACTGCTAGAAGCTATACCTGCTGGCAGTGTTCATATGCACAAAAAAAGAAAAGAAAAAAAAACAGGCTGGTTGTACTGAAGTCAAAGACAAGTAGGTGTGGTCTGTGTCGGTGGCCATTTTTCTCCATAAGCCCACCTCAGTCTCTGTCCACTTGATCACAGCATGCAGAAAAAGCCAGGGACAATTTAAAGTGGAGCTCCACCCTGATTTTTTATTTTTTTTCAAAAATCTAAAAAAAAAATGAAAAAAAATTAAATGGAAAAAAATAAAATAAAAATACTCACCCTAAATAGGCTGTTGCTATGCGGAAGTCCCGAATCTGCCCTCACGATCCGCGGTGTGGTTTTCTTCCTCCTCCTCTTCTCGGTGTCTTCTTGTGAATGGGCCGCGCTGCATTCTGGGAACTGTGTGTATCCCAGAAAGCAGCCGGACCATTCACAAAGCGCCGCGCTGCTCGCACATGCGCAGTAGGAAACGGGCAGTGAAGCCGCACGGCTTCACTGCCTGTTTCCCTGACTGTGGATGGCGGTGCCGGGATCGAGGATCGGCATCGGCGGGGGACGTCAGTGCGGGCGCCTAGGACAGGTAAGTGTCCTTATTCAAAGTCAGCAGCTACACTGTTAGTAGCTGCCGACTTTGAAAAAAAAAAAAATCGGGTGGAGCTCCGCTTTAATAAACTAATCATAAATATTAGGAGTAAATACTCTATATTAACCATTTGCAGCCAATAGAAATTGAATTCCAAGATAGAAACCCAAGCTTTCTGTAGGATGTTTCTACAGTTGCCCTATAAAATTGACTTGAAAAACAGAAGAGGGCAGTAACAAGCAGCAGATTCAAACCATCTGACTTAAGTCGACCATACGTGAAACGAAGGCAAGATTCGATCTTTAGTCAGGCTGATTGGCCTTGGTCAATTCAGTAACCAGTAGTCATACTGCTACCAAGAAGTCGGTGTTTCCAGTGCTCCTCCATACCACATACAATGGGAGAAACCCTTGTTGGCAATCACAAAGAGAAGATATTTCTTGTAGATGGTGACCAGTTTTGCACATTTCTCAGGAGGGATTTTGGTCCACTCTTTACAGATCTCTAAATCCTTAAGGTTTCTTGGCTGTCGATTGGCAGCTCAAAGTTTCAGCTCCCTCCATAAACCTTCAATAGGATTAAGGTCTGGTGCCTGGCTAAGCCACTCCACGATCTTAGTGTGCTTCTTCTTGAGCCACTTCTTTGTTGCCTTGTATGTTTTGGGTCAATGTCATGCTGGATGACCCATCTTCAGTGTTCTGGCTGAGGAAAGAAGGTTCTCATCCAAGATTTTACAATACATGGCCCCGTCTAATGGCCCCTTAATACGGCAAAGTCAGCCTGTACCTTTAGCAGAGAAACAGCCCCAAAGCATAATGTTTCCACTTCCGTGCTTGACTATAGGGATGGTGTTCTTAGGGTCATAGTCAGCAATTTTCTTGCTCCAAATCCGGCTAGTCGAGTTTAATGTCAAAGAGCTAAATTTTATTCTCATCTGACCACAGCACTTTCTCCCAATCCTTCTATGAATCATTTAGCTGTTTATTGGCAAATTTCAGATGGGGCCTGTACATGTGCCTTCTGGAGGAGTACCACCTTGCGGGCGCTGCAGGATTTCAATCCATGGCGGCATATTGTGTTACCAATGGTATGTTTGGTGACTGTGGTCCCAACTGCCTTGAGATCATTCCCAAGCTCCTCCCATGTACAGTAGGTGACTGGGATATTGTGTCAATCTCGCTCCCTTTTTTGGCGAGATTGACCACTTGCGAGCCCCATCGCGGGAGCCAGCGCCGAGCTGGCTTGCTGCGATGGAGACAAAGTCGTCATAGAAGCGACGGGGATCCGACGTGGATTCCCGCCAATTCTACACGTGGGCGGCGTTTGTTATGAATCCTGAGAGGGAACTCCCCGCCGGATTTTAAATAAAAATCCGGCATGGGTTCCCCCCTCAGGAGCATACCGGGCCCTTAGGTCTGGTATGGGTTGTAAGGAGACCCCCCCCCCCTACGCCAAAAAAACGGCGTGGGGGTCCCCCCACAATCCATACCAGACCCGTATCCAAAGCACGCCGGCTGGCCGGTCAGGAAGGGAGTGGGGGCGAGCGAGCGCCCCCCCCTCCTGAGCCGTACCGGGCAGCATGCCCTCAACATGGGGGGGTCAGGTGCTCTGGGGCAGGGGGGCGCACTGCCCCAGAGCGGAGAAGACCCCCTGGAGAGTGGGGAAGACCCCTGGAGAGTGGGGAAGACCCCCGGAGAGCGGGAGAAGACCTCAGAGAGCGGAGAAGACCCACCCCCCCGCCGAAGATGTCGAAGGAAGCCCGCCGGGGGGTGCGCTCTTTTATAAAAGCGACCCCCCCCCCCGACGGCGGAAGAGAACCACCCCCCTCCCCGCAGAAGATGTCATACTCATTCTCATTCACTTAGGGTGGGGGGCTGGTATCTGGGGGCCCCCTTATTAAAGGGGGCTTCCAGATTCCGATAAGCCTCCCGCCCGCATACCCCGACAACCAACAGCCAGGGATGTCGGGAAGGGGCCCTGTCCTCATCAACATGGGGACAGGGTGCTCTGGGGTGGGGGGGGGCCGCAGTGCGCCCCCCTGCTCCAGAGCACCTGACCCCCCCCATGTTGAGGGCATGCTGCCCGGTACGGCTCAGGAGGGGGGGGGGGCGCTCGCTTGACCCCACTCCCTTCCTGACCGGCCGGCGTGCTTTGGATACGGGTCTGGTATGGATTGTGGGGGGACAATCCATACCAGTCTCCTTACAACCCATACCAGACCTAAGGGCCCGTTATGCTCCTGAGGGGGGAACCCATGCCGGATTTTTATTTAAAATCCGACGGGGAGTTCCCTCTCAGGATTCATAACAAACGCCGCCCACGTGTAGAATTGGCAAGAATCCGCATCGGATCCCCGTCGCTTCTATGACGCACTCGCTGGAATGTGCTTTTACTATTCCAGTGAGTGTGAGATGTCGGCACCCTGTCGCCGAGAATCAGAGCGATGCTGTCGTGCTAAAAACACACACAAACAAAAACACTACAGGCACTGTAGTTCTGTGCAAATCCCTCACTTTTCTCATAATCATCCTTACCCCATGAGGCAAAATCTTGCATGGAACTCCATACCGGGGGCGATTAATGGTAATTTTGTATTTCTTCTATTTGCAAATAATCGCTTCAACAGTTGTCTCCTTCTCACCAAACTTTTGCTGATGGTCTTGTAGCCCATTCCAGCCTTGCAACCTTGTCCCTGATGTCCATTGACAGCTCTTTGGTCTTGCCATTTAGCTGTTTATTGGCAAACTTCAGACGGGCCTGTACATGTGCCTTCTGGAGGAGTGGGTGCTGCAAGATTTCAATCCATGGCGGCATATTGTGTTACCAATGGTATGTTTGGTGACTGTGGTCCCAACTGCCTTGAGGTCATTCACAAGCTCCTACCGTGTAGTTCTGTGCGGATCCCTCACTTTTCTCATAATCATCCTTACCCCATGAGGCAAAATCTTGTATGGAACTCCATACCGGGGGCGATTAATGGTAAATTTGTATTTCTTCTATTTGCAAATAATCGCTTCAACAGTTGTCTCCTTCTCACCAAACTTTTGCTTATGGTCTTGTAGCCCATTCCAGCCTTGCAACCTTGTCCCTGATGTCCATTGACAGCTCTTTGGTCTTGCCCATGATGGTGAGTTTTAAATGTCTGAAAGAGATTCTGTGGACAGGTGTCTTTTATAAACATAACGAGTTGTTGTTAGGAGCACCTTGTTAAATTGACATGACAAATCTGTGCACCAGATACTGTAGCCAGTCTGTGGGAGCCAGAAATATTGTTGGTTGGTAGGGGATCAAATACTTATTTCACTCACTGAACTGCAACTCGATTTATAACATTTGTATCCTGTGTTTTGGGGGGTTTTTGGTTGATATTCTGTCTCTATAATTTAAAATACATCTATGATAGCAATTATAGACCGTTATCTTCTTTATAAGTGGGCAAACTTAAATATTTGATCCCCTGCAGATTATGTATTTCCCCCACTGTATGATAACCTCAACCCAGCATTGTGCTTTCTCTCCTAAAGTGCTTAGAGACTCTCTACTCACAAAACACTTGTACCAGAACAAAGTACAATTAGGGACTAACACAAGCGGAGGAGAATATAAAGCAGCATGGTTGGGGGAAAAGCGCCTTGGTCTACTACTCAGCAATGTGGACACCTACAAACTCAGATCTGTTTCCTCCTTGATGCGATCAATGCTTCTCTTCAGACGAGTGTTTTCATTCTCTGTCTCGGCCAGTTCCTGCGACACCTCGTGGAGTTCTTCATTCTTGGAGTTCAGCAATCGCTTGGAGGCTTCCAGCTGTGCTTCATATCGCTCAATGGATTGGTCCCTCTTCTTTAGCTCCACCTGGTTAAACAGACAAGTTTATTCCCCCTGTTTTTGCTTTTGTTGCTGCTACAATAGATAAAAGAACTAGTCAGTCCCCTCACCTCGTTCTTCAGGGTCCCGACTTCACACATCAAGCTGTCGATCTTCTTTTCATAGGAGTTGATCTTGCTGCGTACAACCTCCTCCTCATCTGTGGAGAGGTCACTTATACGTAATGCACCCATTATCTTCTCCATATCTGGAGGCGTTATATCCAAGCGATGAGTGGAACCCTATAGGAGAAAATTAAGAACTTGCATTGTTTTGGATTATAAAAAAACATTGTTAAAGTTTTCACTCCAAGCTCCTTCCCCTAATGAAACTGCTTACTGTATATACTCGAGTATAAGCCGACCCGAGTATAAGACGAGGATGACACTGGGTTGTGGTGGGGATACACCCCAAGTGGAGGTGTTGCGTTTGACCTTCGTGGTAAGTGGGCAGATGTGGGGGCCTAAGAAGGATGAGCCATTTTATTCCCCATGCACCTGTCTTTTTATAAGTATACAAACACAAGAATACAAATATAAGACATTGCAGCTTGCCAGCCCTTACATGTGGTGGCTGCTTTAGTGTTTTTATTATATGCTTTCCTACCCCACCCCCCCTTTATTTTCATTTGATGATCCTGCCAGTAACACACTTCCTTCCTAAAATGATATTGCTTACACTGCATAGTATCTATAGAGGGGTAGTGTTGTCAGCCTAGGACAGGACTACAGAACACCTCCCTCTCATCTTCACAACATTAAATAACAACATACATTTGTATTTCCTCAGTGGAAAGACCACTTACCTCCCATTTGAATCCAGCATCTCGCACAGAGGTTTTCCCTGGAGGAATCCATGGGACCCTAGTCTTCACCTTAACAGTCCGCCGAAGATTCGAGGGATCACATTTCCCTTTGCTTTTGGGTCCTTTCTAATCGGAGACATAAACCAAAGAATTTGTTAGGTCAGATTCAAACACATTTCTAGAAAGTAAGTACGGTAGTACCTCGGATTGGGAGTAACGCAGTTTACGAGCATTTTGCAATACGAGTTATTTTTTTTTTTAAATCCTGACTCGGTTTGCGAGTGTTGTCTCACAAAACTAGCAGGATTCAATCCTCTGGGGTGTGCAGTACCGCATTTGGCCAGAGATGCAAGGGCGCCGTTGACACTCAGAGCTGTTCGTAAAATACATCCGTTCCCGAGTGCATCGGAGGGGTCTCCGAGTGTGTCCACATGTCTCCAGCGCCCCCCCACCTCTGGTTACATGCGTTACTGCATACACTAGCAGTGCCCCTGGAACCGATTATGTGCAAGTGCTTTGGATTACAAGCATTCTTCTAGAACAAATTATGCTCACAATCCAAGGTTTCACTGTATTGCAGTCTAACTAGGGCGATTTTTCCATAGGTCGGCACTCCAAGGACTAGGCCGGTTCCCAGTATCGTGGGGAGCTGCGGGCAGGATTCTTTAGGCGAGGCTGTGGCTTCAGCCTAGTCTGCGGCCTTTTCCCAGGATCGAGCCGAAGCCAGGACCTTGCCTGTAAAATCCTGCCCGCAGCTCGCTGCGATCTTTGGAAAAGGCTGCGAGGCTGGATGGCGCTCTCGCGGCCTTTTCCGAGGATCGCAGCGAGCTGCAGGCAAGGTTTTGTAGGCGAGACCGTGGCTTCAGCCTAATCCTCTGCCTTTTACCCAGGATCACGGTGGACTAGGCTGAAGCCACGGCCTCACCTAAAAACTTAGGACTGGCGCTGTGTTATCGGGGGGAAAAAAAAGAACTGGATTTTTTTTTGCTAAATCAAGTTTTTTTTTTTTTATCGCAGATTTTTTTTTTGCCTAAAATAGCCCAACTCTAAGTCTAACCTTTACAAAATGTTTACAAAAGGGGTATTCAACTGAAACCGGGGGGACCTTTCACTGCAAACTGTATGCAATGTTCCCATAAGTGATTTTTCTGTTATAAGTTGAATCAGGGGGCCTGAGTCACCTGTTGGCTACTTACCTTTCTTCAGTGGTGACTGGCGCTGACATGGTAAAAGCTCCCTCTGTTTGGATAGTTGTGATTGGGCAAAACTTTAGCATGGCATTTTAGTACTGAAGTTTACCAGCCACGACCCACCTATTCCTACTGGTCTGGGAAGCAGTCCACCAGAGTGATGGGCCAGTAGGAAGATGGGATAGTGAGGTATAACAACAAGACACCCCACCACCTGGGAGGATCAGAGCTTTGCCTGATCACAACAGTCTGGTATTGGAAGCAGGAGTTATTTTAGTGTTACTAAACCCACAACCGTAAAATCACTCTGTATATGCAGTAAAGCATGCTTGTTATACTTACTGTGGAACCTAAGGGGTTAATTCTCCACATTGTGTGAAAAGGCTGTTTGATTCTGTTCTCTGATACTTCCTTTCTTTTCACAGTCCCCAAACGATCACATGATAGTACAGAGCCTTTGAGGCACCCTGCACATGCTCAGTTTGGTGTGTATTGCTAGAGAGTTTTTTCTTTGGGATGCATGTGATCAGCACTGTCCAGGCAGAGGGTCAGGGGTCATGCAGCCTCATAGGACAATCAGAAGAGAATGAAAACTCTTTCTACAAGCTTTAACCAGACACTGATAGAAGTCACAAGACTGCTATATACTGCTGATGGGAAAAGGTATTTAGCAGTTTATATTTACTAGAAGAATTGCATTTCCATGTTCTGTGTAGTATGGGAGACCAGCTATAGTGAATGCAGGCTCCTGGGTTTAGTAACACTTTAAGGTCATTACAGAGGACAATTCTTTTCGTCTGGAGGAAAAGAGATTTAACCTCCACATACGGAAAGGTTTCTACACAGTAAGAGCTGTGAAAATGTGGAATGGACTACCTCAAGAACTAGTTGTGGCCAGCTCAGCAGATTGTTTATATCGCCCCATGAACATTTACTGCTGCAAGGCGGCCGCCGTGCGCTGGATCACACATCTGGTACGTGATCAGCGTTTCTGGGTAAGGCCGGCTGTGCTGCGATTTGTTACATCACAAGGTGATCAGTGGGTCACGACCAATGATTGACTGCCGGGAACCGCTGATCAACTCCATCATTCACGGAAGAGAGCTCTGTGTTGGTAACAACACTGAGCTCTGAACACTGACAGGCGATCTTGCTGTTTTTTTATTCTCTGCGAAGCAGGGGGAAAAAAACAACAAGAACACTTAGTTAAAGCAGCACATATTACACACATTACACATCGTTAACCCCTTGATCGCCCCTAGATGTTAACCCCTTTCCAGCTAGTGTCATTAGTACAGTGTATAGTGTCATGGACCATGAAATACTGAAATCCTAATTCATGTATTACAGGAGATTTTATTCTGAACCCCAGCCAGGTCAACAGACTCATAAGAGATATTCATTGTCCATTGTGTGATAACCCTATCTAAAGTCTTTTGATTATCAGGTGTGAATGTCTTCTGCCCTGTCTCAATTCTCCAGACAGTTCCATTGTTCTGTCACTGGCTATTGTGTACATTGATTGCCCCCCTGGGGCTTGTGTCTGAATACACATCAGTCTTTCCATTCAGGCTATTCAAGCTTTGGGACCAATCTCTGCTGAGACATTTTGAAGTCCTAATTTGCATGGGAGAGGACCTGAGTGAAACCACAAATGTACTTTACAATTGACCAATAGAAAAGCGGTTGTTGGGGGCGGGATGTTCCAAATCCTGTATAAAAGTGTGCTGTGTACTTTCAATAAAGTGTGTCCTGTTACATCCAGCATTAAGCCTTGGCTCATGTGTGGATTATTCAGTGATTCCAGGGATATTCCTACTCGTGGAATATTGGGTGATTTCTTTTATGGGAGAAGAAGGGAATGGATGACGGAGATATGTTCGACTACCGTCACAACTGGTTGGCAGCAGCGGGATTTTCCCTTCTACACCAGGATTCCAAGCAGACACTGGGAACAGTGAATGGAAGACCGGTACACCCGGCTTAAAATAAATACACTGAAAGAACTACTGGAAGTTCGTGGAAGGATTGCTAGCAACAAAACCGAGCGTGTCATCATAGCCGAATTAATGGAGCTAGACCAGGAGAACTCGGTTGCAGCAAGGCCAGCAGTACAAGAGATAGAGACACCAGTGATTCAGGAGGAGGAATCACCAGCCAACAAGCTAATAAGAGAGAAATTAGCATGGTTCGGTCCGAACCAAACGGCGGATGTGGTGCTGAAAGTGATGACCCTGTTAGCGGAGGAGGCTAAACAAATAAGAGACGCAGAGCTACAATTAAAACTGGCAGCAGTCCAACAAGCAGCCGCACATTCTCCAAACAGTGAGTACAGCACAGCAGACACAAGGAAGATTCCGTTTAGCGCTTTTAAAGCTTTTGATGAGAAAGAACGAGAGCGGCAACATGAGCTGAGAATTGCAGAAGTACGACGATCGGTGACAACACCTAAAGAAGCAGCACCAAATGAAAGACGAGGAGAGGTACAGATACCAGTAACCATGGAAGAGGAATTCAGAAGAAGGTTACAAGAGATGCGGATACAGCACACAGGACCAGAATCAGAGGAGGTCCTGCTGGGATGGGCGGATGTGATTCGGTGCCAACTCTGGAAGGAAGCGCTAGCTCTCGAGCAGCAACACCAAGGAGAGGTCCTGCCCTACATCTATGCAAGGTACTGGCCGCAGTATGACGTACGAATGCCGTTGTTGAGGGAACAACTGAAGCAGTCACATATAGTATTAGCACTGATTGCTGTATTAGTGTCAGTTAGTGTACCCCCAGCCAGCGTCAGTTAGTGTCAGATTGTTCACCACACTATCACAGTCCAACTATAAGTCAGTCGCTGATCACTGCTATTACGAATATAAAAAAAATCTCTGTTTTCTTCCAGTCCATTTCCTATCTGTGTTAAAAAAAATTGTATCTCTGTTTTCCTCCAGTCACAGCATTCCCCCCACAGTTAGAAAGCACTTGCGAATAGTACACTTAATCCTTTGATCACCCCTGATGTTAAACCCCCTTCCCTGCCAGTGTCATTCATACAGCACTGATCACTGTATTGGTGTCCCTTAGTGTCAGATATGCACGCCGCAATGTCCCAGTCCCACTAAAAATCGTTGATCGCCACCATTACTAGTAAAAACAATTTAAAAGGTCCATAAATATATCACATAGTGTGTAGACGCTATAACTTTTGCGCAAACCAATCAATATGTGCTTATTGGGATTTTTTTTTACCAAAGACGTGAAGCAGAATACATTTTGGCCAAAATGTATAAAGAAAATAGATTTTTCTAATTTTTTTTTAACAACTTCCCGCCCGGCCTATAGCAGAATGACGGCCCGGCGGTGGTTCCGTTATCCTAAATAGGCGTCATATGACGGCCAGCAGGATAACTGCCAACGTGTTCCCAATCGGTGGTGCAGCGTGTTAGTCCGACACGCTGCTACACCGATCTCTAACAAAGGCTCTTTACCGCATGATCAGCCGTGTCCGATCCCAGCTTATCACAATGTAAACAGGAAGAGATGTTTATCGGCTTTTCCTCACTTGCGTCTGACAGACACGGCCGATCAGTGGCTCTCCTGACAGGGAGGTCTGCGCTGATTGTTTGTTAGCGCAGCCCCCCATGGATTCAAACACTGGACCACCAGGGATGCCACCAGAACCACCAGGGATGGCAATAAAGGACGCCCACCAGGTATGCCACCCTAGACCACCAGGAATATTTCAATCGGTGACCAGGGATAAGCCATTTAGTGCCAGGTCAGATGCCAATCAGTGCCTACTGTATTAACAATACCTGCCAGTGCCAGTCATGTCTATCAGTGCCCATCAGTGTCGCCTATCAGTGCCACTCATAAGCACCCATCAGTGCAGCCTTTCAATGCCCATCAGTGCTGCATATCAGTGCCCTTTAACAATGTCTGCCAGTGCCAGTCATGCCCATTAGTGCAATCTATCAGTGCCACCCATAAGTACTCATCAGTGCAGCCTTTCAGTGCCACCTATCAATTCCCATCAGTGCTGCACATCAATGACACCTCATCGGTGCCAATCAGTGAAGGAGAAAACTTAATAAAATTATATATATATATATAAAATAAAACAAACAAAAAAAAACCAGTGGTGATCAAATACCACCAAAAGAAAGCTGTATCTGTATGGAAAAATAATTATATACATTTTCTTTGCATACAGTGGTGCATGACCGCGCAATTACCAGTTAAAGTAGCACAGTGCTAAATAGCAAAAAATTTCCTGCTCACAAAGGGTATAAAACCTTTTGATGGTCAAGTGATAAAAATAAAAAATAAAAAGAACTGGATGCATTCCTAAACCAACAAAATATACATTGATACTAACATTTATAGATAACACTAGAAATTGATCCAGGGAATATCTGATCGCCTTCAAGGGATCGCTGGAGCAAATTGGATATTCTCTGGATCACTTTCTACTAATGTACATTGAGCGGTCTCGGTTCTAAATGGGAAATCTCACCTGTAATTTGGAGGCAGTCTTTGTTCCCTTCTTGATATGAACATGTACGGGAGTACTCTCATCCACGTGGACATGCAGCGGGGGGGACGGAGAGCGATTCTTCATGGTTTTCTGATGGAAACAAACAATATAAACCTATTATGTTCTGTGTACACTTGAAATCACACAAAACAAATACAACTGGCTGAAAAAAAAGCATAAAGTGTATAATGTGTGTCTAAAAAGTTTAGTGAATGGTATCAGAAGACAAACTAAACAGAAGATCCAAACAAATCACCTTTATTGGCCATCAAAATAACCCCACCAATCCAGATCACAAATATGATTGGGCTTTAGATCAGTGGTAGGCAACCTGAAGCCCTCCAGCAAGTCCCATCATGCCTCTGGACTATGCAAATGCCCTTTACCTCGGACTCCCCAAGAACCAAATCGCTCGTCTTTAAGTCGTTCAAAATACGGCTGCCAAACTTGTGACTGGGAAAAAACCCTGGGAATCAATCTCACCTTTTCTGAGATCCCTTCACTGGCTACCAGTTAAAGACAGAATCACCTTTAAAGCTCTCTGTCTAACGCATAGATGTATCCATGGGAATGCTCCCCATTATCTATGCGAAAAATGTAAAATTCAGAATTCCAATCGTATTCTACGATCCACCAATCAAAATCAGCTTCAGATAACGAAAGCCAGATACAAGTCCAAAGGAGACAGGAGACTCGCTGTCCAGGGTCCCAGACTATGGAACGCCTTACCAGCCAGCATTCGGCTGGAGGAGAACTACTCTACAGGAGAAAGATTAAGACTCATCTCTTTTGATCTCAAAGGAGACAGGAACAACAAGCACCCAGAGGCGATTTACTTTGCATGTGCTGCGCTATATAACTTTTCATTCATTCAATTGTGACTGCCAGCCTTGCAATGCTTCATGGGAAATGTAGTTCCACAACAGCTGGAGGGCCCCAGGTTGCTACCCCTGCTTTAGATCATTCGTCCGATTTTCTAACAGCTTAAAGCGGAGTTCTGCCGAAAAAAATAAATATTAAAAGTCAGAAGCTACAAATACTGCAGCTGATGACTTTGAATATGTTCCCTTCTTGATATGAACATGAACGGGAGTACAGTCATCCACGTGGACATGTCTCTCGGCTCTTGGGTGGAGGCGCTGCCATCTTCGATAAAAAAATCAGAAAGTGAAGCCTCGCGGCTTCACTTCCTGGTTCCCGACAGCGCGTGATCCCACTGGTCCCTGCTGTCTTCTGGGACCTGTGTGTCTCCCAGAAAACAGGGGGAGGGGGCGAAGTAGGTGCCGGACGTGGTGTAGATCACCGCGGTGATCTATGCCCGGAAGTGGGAGCAAATACCGTTATTACACAGGTATCTGCTCCCCCCTCCCCCCTGAAAGGCGACAAATGTGACACCGGAGGGGGGGATTAAAAGCGGAAGTACAATTTTTGAGGTGGAATTTAGTTGTAAAGAGGAACTGCAGTCTGCTCACATAATTTGTAATAAAAACATTTTTGCCATTCTGAAGCTTCCCTCCAACCACTTTGTATATTATTTTATATATACTTTGATTTTGTACTTGCCAAATATGCCAGAGATCTCCCTTCACTGAGTCTGGCTGCAGCCATTTTAACTGTGGGCGGCTGAAGCTGCTGCTTGTTCACTTCCTGGATTTACACAGGCACGCCTCCACCTCTCATTGGCCCTTTTGTGACTCCCTTCCTGGCAAACTCTCACGCGAGAGAGAGAAAGAGAAAGAGAGCTGTGCATGATATCATAAGCCTAGGCTAATGACCAGACAAGAAACAGGAAGTGAGCTGTATAAAGTATTTACTGGCAGAAAAAATATATTTTACTATCCAAAGTTAAGATAACAAGAGCAGAAGATTTAATAGATGGAAAGATGAAAAAATTATTGAAGTTCCGTTTTAAGGGCTTGTACACACTGTAAGAAAATTCTGCGAGAATTTTCGTCCAAAGAACTTTCTTCCGATTTTCGTATAGTGTGTAAACTATACAACAGCCGATTCTGACTTTTCTTAGGAAAATTCCCGAAGGGACAAACTGTTCTAGTTTGGAAACAGAACGAACAAATTTTGTTTAATGTGTACTGTTTTCGTACAGGAAAAAATTTGAAAAGAATGACTGCGAATGACCAGAAACAACTACAAAAAAAAAGCGCCTTTGTCGATTCCGATTTGCTCTAAAACGAGGAAAATCTGATTAACTTTCACCCCAATTTTCTTATAGTGAGTCGCCCACATTAGGCTTTAGACCCCTTTCATACTGGGTCTCTTTGCAGGCCCTATAACACTAAAAATAGCGCCTGCGAAGCCACCCCGAATCAGCTGCTGCTGTCTCTTCATTGTGAAAGCCCCCTGAGTGCTTTTACACTAAAGCGGTGCGCTAGCAGAGGCATTTTGCTGTCGTTTTTAACTCTTTCTCAGCCGCTTGCGGGGGTAAAACCGCCCCGCGAGCAGCCAAATAGCATTGCAAAATTGACGGTAAAGCACCGCTAAAAATAGTGGCGCTTTACCTCTGACTCGCATTAAAGGGGCCTTGCGCACATCTATGGATGAATATGATATAAACTACAGGCTTTTACTGCACCAGAGCTATGTCACCCATGTCACCTTTATTATCACTACTGACATATGAGAATTGCTGATACAGTAGAATCAGGAAATGATCGGCTGAACTTAGTGATTACACAATACAAATGAAAAAACCAACAAGAAGCAAACTACTAATCCAGACATCGGTGGAAGGAAACTGCTGAAAATCATTCCATGATATAAAACAAGAAAACATAGAGCTGTATAGAGCTGTATAGAGCGGTATAGAGATGTATAGAGATGTATAGAGATGTATAGAGATGTATAGAGATGTATAGAGATGTATAGAGATGTATAGAGCGGTATAGAGATGTATAGAGATGTATAGAGCGGTATAGAGCTGTATAGAGATATATAGAGATGTGGAGCTAGTACAGGAGTAGAAGGTCACTCCACAGATCACAGACCAGTCACATTCCTACCTTATGATATGAGATTGATAATAAATCCAGGAGAAGACTTTGGGAGTGAGTGTGCCGGCTCTGCTCCTAGTTTACACTCTTCTATAGTAACAAAGCTTGGAAGGAGCCCCAGGTGACTCCTGACTCCCAGCAAGCTGTTGCTATGGATACTGATGCTTCCTACAACTGCCTGCACCTAAAGCCAAGCCAACTCCTGTTCTCATCACCCCGGGCATTGCACTCCACCATGGCAGTACTTAGAAAGAGACTGTATATTACAAAACTGCTAATACTGCATACAAATCAGCAACAAAAACTTCAAGCATTGCAGTAAGCACCAATAAAAAAAACAACAACCATCCACAAAACATCCATCAGACATTTCTTCAACAGATCTCCTTCCTTCTATTTTTTACATTTTTGCAAGCATTCAAATGGCCATTGGCATTAATCACTTGCTGACCAGGCTTTTTCTGCCACTTTTTGTTTAAAGGGGTTGTAAAGGTTAGTTTTTAATTTTCTAAATAGGTTCCTTAAAGCTAGTGCATTGTTGGTTCACTTACCTTTTCCTTCCATTACTTTCTTTTTCTTTGTCTGAATTTCTCACTTCCTGTTTCTCCTCAGTAAGCTTGCCCCCATCATCTGGCTGGGGGTAAGTCAGCCAGAACAGCTTACTGAGAAGGAACAGGAAGCGAGAAATTCAGACAAAGAAAAAGAAGGGAAATCAAAGGAAACAATGCACTAGCTCAGGGGTCTTCAAACTGTGGCCCGAGGGCCAGATGTGGCCCTTTACTAGCCTTTATCCGGCCCTTGGGGCACTATTCCTCCCACTGGCACTAACAAGGGGGCATTATTTTTTCCACTGACACCAATAATGGGATACTATACCTTTTAGTAATAAAGGGCACTACTATTCCTCCTACTCACCACCAACCTTGAGGCCATATTTATTCTCACTGATGCTAAGCTCAGGAGATTTTTTGCCCCCACAGATCGCAATCCGGCCCTCCTAAAGTCTAAAGGACAATAAACTGGCCCTCGGTTTGAAAAGTTTGGAGACCCCTGCACTAGCTTAAAGGAACCTATTTAGAAAATCAAAAACAAACCTTTACAGCCCCTTTAAATCAGTATTGTTTTTAGGGTTGCACCGATACTAGTATTGGTGTCAATAACGAGTATTTGCACAAGTATCGGTACTCGTGTAACTGCACCGCTACCTGAAACCAATACTTTCAGGTTCGGTTCTTTGAGCTCTCAGTGGGTCTCCCCTCTATATAGCTGAAGTGTTAAAGGGACACTAAAGGTTCATGTTTTTTCACCTTTATGCATTATCTGATGTTTGCTGCCTCCCCCCCCCGGCCCCCCATTTACTTATCTGAGTCCTCAAAAGTCGTGAACGAGCAGGCTTCTCGACTGGGTTTTCGGGCTCATTCATTGGATGATTGATAGTAGCGCAGCCAATTGGTTCCCGCTGCTGTCAATCAAACCAATGATGCAGAGCGCCGGCGGGGCTGAGTGATACAGTCGGCGGCTATAGCTGCCGTCTGTATCACGGGAGCGTGCCCGTAAGCTAACCACCTTGAGAGAGTGCTTCCTATGAAGGGGGTTAGCTGATGCGGGGAGGAGCTGAGACAGCCGCTAAGGGACCCCAGAAAAGGAGGATCTGGGCCATTCACTGCAAAACAAGCTGCACAATGGAGTAAAGTATAACATGTTTGTTATTAAAAAAAAAAAAAATTGATCCTTTACAACCACTTTAAAGAGGAGTTCCACCCTAAAAAATAACTTTTGTTTAATCCACTCCCCTCCCCCTTACATGCCACATTCCGCCGAGGGGCTGGTTAGGCGATTAAGCCTTAATGGCCTACACCAGCCCCTCCCTGTAGGCGATCACATGGGACACATGACAGTTCCCATGCGATCGCCTCTCCAATGAGCGGCGAGCCGCGCGCGCATGCGCAGTGGGTGCCCGGCCGTGAAGCCGAAGGCTGTCACGGCTGGGTGCCCACAGTCGGGATGGAGACGCCGGCTGGGGAGAGGAGCGCAGCAGGTAAGTGAGTGTTTATTAAAAGCCAGCAGCTACACTTTTTGTAGCTGCTGACTTTTAACCACTTGCCCATGGTGTCATAGTCAAAAGACGTCATGATTTTAAAGATGGATATCTCGGTAACGGCAGCAGCTGCTGCCACAACCGAGATATCCATCTTTTCCGTGGGCAGTGCTGTACACGATAATGGCGGTCCCAGCGGCGGATTCGCCGCAAGATCGCCGTTATCGGTGGTGGGAGAGGGCTCCCCCCCCCCTCCCGCCGCTTACCGGAGCCGTCGGTAACGGCGGAGGCGATCGGGTCCTCCTGCTGGCTGTGTTGGGATACGAGTGAGGGAAAAATCGCCCCCACCCGTCCCCCACAGCTCTGCTGGGCGGAAGTGACGTCAAAACGTCAGTCCCGCCCAGCGTCTTAAAGAAACATATTTTTTTTCTGAAATTTGAAAAATTACATTTTTTATTTTTTTTTTATTTTTTTGCATTTAAGCCTAAATATGAGATCTGAGGTCTTTTTGACCCCAGATCTCATATTTAAGAGGACCTGTCATGCTTTTTTCTATTACAAGGGATGTTTACATTCCTTGTAATAGGAATAAAAGTGATAATTTTTTTTTTTTTTTTTATTTCGATGTATAAAATTATAAACTAATTAAAAATAAATAAGAAAACAAAAAAAAAAAATGTAAAACGCCCTGTCCCGACGAGCTCGCGCACAGAAGCGAACGCATACGCGAGTAGCGCCCGCATATGAAAACGGTGTTCAAACCACACAAGTGAGGTATCGCCGCGATCGTTAGAGCGAGAGCAATAATTCTAGCCCTAGACCTCCTCTGTATCTCAAAGAATGCAACCTGTAGAATTTTTTAAACGTTGCCTATCGAGATTTTTAATGGTAAAAGTTTGACGCCATGCCACGAGCGGGCGCAATTTTTAAGTGTGACATGTTGGGTATCATTTTACTCGGCGTAACATTATCTATCACAATATATAAAAAAATTGGGCCAAATTTATTGTTGTCTTATTTTTTTATTCAAAAAAGTGTTTTTTTTTTCAAAAAAAGTGCGCTTGTAAGACTGCTGCGCAAATACGGTGTGACAAAAAGTATTGCAATGACTGCCATTTTATTCTCTAGGGTGTTAGAAAAAAAAATATATAATGTTTGGGGGGTTTAAGTAATTTTCTAGCAAAAAAAACAGTTTTAGTCTCGTAAACACCGAATCTGAAAAACAAACCCGGTGGGCAAGTGGTTAATAAACACAATTTTTGGCTGGAACACCCCTTTAACCTCCCTGGCGGTGTTCCCGAGTCTGACTCGGGGTTAGATTTCTGTGCTACGATCGGTAACCCTGAGTCAGACTCGGGCTCGCCTCGCAGCATCCACAGAGACTGTTTACTTACCTTCTCCGTGGATCCAGCGATGCATCCACGCTGTGTGAGCGAGCGGGTGCTCGCTCGATTCACACAGCGTCCCCGTGTGCCACCGAGCTCCGTTCCCTGCGATGTTACGACGCACGGGGACGGAGAACGGCGCCAAATTCAAAGATGTAAACAAACACTATACATACAGTATACTGTAATCTTATAGATTACAGTGCTGTATGTAAAAAATACACCCCCCCCATGTCCCTAGTGGTCTGCCCTGTGCACTACATGTCCTTTTATATAATAAAAACTGTTCTTTCTCCCTGCAAACTGTGGATTGCCCATAGCAACCAAAAGTGTCCCTTTATGGCAAAAATTGTTTTAGAGCAGCTAAAATAAATCAAAATCACTTGCAGAATTTAGCGATAGCGATTTATGGGGAAATTCGTCATAAAAAAAAAAAATAATGACAGCAAAAATTCTGCAACTGAGCAAATTTCAGTGATTTTGATTTGATTACACTATTGAGAAATTTTTACTATAATTATATTATTTGTTATAATTTTTTATAATTATTTATTATATTATAATTTTTAATAAAAAAAAAAAAAAAAAATCATACCCGGGATGCCTATTAGACTCTTGTTTGGATAGATTTAAGTTGTTCCTAAGAATTACAAGCCTACAGTATAAAATGCCAAATTTTCTTGCAAATAATGGTACCGCTTTCAGCACCTAAAATCTGAAAGAATCATACCGCCAGGGAGGTTAAAGAAGCCCGGTAATTGGAGCTGTCAAAAAATAAAAAATAAAGCAGCCGGCAATGTTTATTAAAAACAATGCTCAGCCCCTGAAACACTAAAATAATAAGAAACATTGGGGGTTATTTACAAAAGGCAAATCCACATTGCACTACAAGTGCTAAGTGCACTTGAAATTGTGCTGAAAGTGCTCTTGGAAGTGCAGTCGCTGTAAATCTGAGGGGTAGATCTGAAATTAAGGGGAAGCTCTGCTGATTTTATCATCCAATCATGTACAAACTAAAATGCTGTTTTTTATCTTCCTTGCATGTCCCCCTCGGATCTACAGCGACTGCACTTTCAGTTCAACTTCAAGTCAACTTTGCACATGTAGTTTTGCTTTGTAGTCTTGGATTTGCCTTTCATAAATAACCCCCAATGTTTCTTTTTGTATCTTTCTGTTTCTTCATCTGCAGATCAAAGGGATGAACAAATGTTCCTCTGTTTAACCCCTTATTAACCCATAATTTACTCTAATCAGCCTTCATTAACTCCCTATTCTCCTCCATTTAATTACAGCAGAACCTTGGTTTGCGAGTAATGCGGTTTTGAATAACGAGCAACTTTTTTTTATTCTGACTCAGTTTGCAAGTGTTGTCTCGCAAAACGAGCAGAATTCAAGCTAATGGGGTGTGCAGTACCGCATTCGGCCAAAGGTGTGGAGGCGCCGGTGATACTCGGAACGGTTCGGAGCCGTTCCGTTCAGAAATTCTCGGAAATACTCCATTCCAGAGTGTTTCCAAACCTGAGGGTATCTCATATCAGCCAAGTATTTCCAAGGCTCTCTGATGCCCCCCACCTCTGGCCACATATGGTATTGCATGCCATAAAAGTCAATGTGGAATAAATTATCTTCATTTCCATTGCCTTCTATGGGGAAACTGGTTTTGATATGTGAGTGCTTTGGATTACAAGTATTCTCCTGGAACGGATTATGCTCGTAAACCATGGTTCCATTGTATTATTTTCCTGCTTTTTCTTTTTTGTTCACGTCTATTTTATAAACGATAAACAATTAAAACTTTTTTGGGTGCTTTGTTAGTGAATATTTTACACATATATTTATACATTTCACATTGAAAAAGCACACAATAATAAAAAAAAAATGATATTTATTTAATTTGTAAATAACATAACATATATATATATATATATATATATATGTGTTATCTCTATATCCTCAGTTTAGGCCGATACGTATTATTCTACATATTTTAGTAAAAAAAAAAAAATATCGCAATAAGCGTTTATTGGTTTGCGCAAAAGTTATAGCGTCTACATAATAGGGGATAGTTTTATGGCATTTTTATTAATATATTTTTTTTAACTAGATTTTTTATCATGACTGCGACATTACATCAGACACATTTTTGGGACCATTGTCATTTTTACAGCGATCAGTACTATAAAAATGCACTGATTACTGTGAAAATGACACAGACAGTGAAGGGGTTAACCACCAGGTGGCTTTGTAGGGGTTAAGTGTTCCCTAGTGTGTGATTCTTACTGTAGGGGGCATGGCCTAGCGTGACACGTCACTGATCGTCGTTCCTTATGACAGGGAACAGACAATCAGTGACACTCTCAAGGAGAGATGCGGGGTCAATAAGACCCCACATCTCTCCTCCAGGCTGGAAAGAATGAGATTGTGAAAAAAAAAATCACAGATCTCATTCAAACTAGCCGCAATTGCAGTTTCTTTACTTACGGGGACCCGGGCGTGATGTCATCACATCGCGCCCGGGCCTCCGATGGTTATAGAGATGACTAATGACCATCTGGTCACCAGTCATCTCTATAGCAAACAACCGGGGACGGCGATCATCTCTCCGGGCCCCTGATGGGACGGGAGAGCCTGGAGAAGCACCGGATGGTGGAGGGAGGGGGGGGATGTCCCCTCCCGCCGTCTGTAAGAACGATCTGACGGCGGAACCGCCTCTATGATCGTTTTTACGGTGCGCAGGATCGCGCCGCTAAAAAAAAAAAAAAATTATATCTCAATGATGCCTCTGGGTGCAGGCATCATTGAGATATCCTCCCGCAAAGCCCAGGACGTCATATGAGGTCCACCTGGGATAACAGGTCCCCGTTTTGGACGTCATATGACGGCGTGCAGGTATCAAGTGGTTAAGCGGTTAAAGGGGTTGTAAACCTACATGTTTTTTCACCTTAATGCATCATAGGCGCAGACGCAAAGAGTGCTGCATTTTCTAATTGGCTGGGCAGTGGGAGGAGGAGGAGGGGCAAACTTCTGAGGGACAGGGCCGTCTCTAGGAGTGGGGGAAGAGTATATGTCAAAAACAGATCCCTGTTCCTCCCTTCCCCCCTAAAAAGGTGCCAAATGTGGCACCAGAGGGGGAAGGAGACAGAGAAGCGGAAGTTCCACTTTTGGGTGTAATTTCCGCTTAAATTAATCTTGACAAAAAAAATAAAAAACGTTGAATTTGTTTCTAAGCAGAGCTGCACCAATTTTTGCACTCCTCAATTTTAGTAACTCAATCCTAAAACAACAAAGAAAACATGCAGCAAATGTGTCAGTGTCCATCCATTGTCAACTAGTGCTTTATTCTTACCATAGGCGGCGCCATCTTCTCCCCCGGCCCGAACCCCCATATAATCCCCTCCTCCTCCTCACTCTGTATACCCCAATAGACAGCACCGAGTTTGCTTCTTCCGGGGCAACACGCCCACACAGCATTTTCATTGGTAGATTTGAATAGCATATCCCGCAAGACGGCACTCTGATTGGCCGGAAAAGAACGGCGCTGAATGTTATTGGCTGCCGAGGGGTCTCCTAGCAACACACTGACTCGCGCCGCTGTTCCGTCAGAAGCCGCGCTACAGGAATACGGGACACGTGATCGCGATGGGGCCGGTCATGGGTCATGTGATAGAATTAAGTCAGGTCACATGGCCGTGATGTCATCCAGGTCCTTTTCCTACAGTGTGACTACGACAGGTCCTGCAGAGAAGAGAGTTCAGCTGTATCCCGCCACTATGTCCTCCTACCGGGACTGGGACACTCTGGAGGCCCTGAAGAACTCTCCGAAGGGGAGGCTCCAATACAACCAGAAATGGACTCCAGAGGAGGAGGTGAGGAGAGGCACGGGGAACTAAGCGCACCTGTCATCTTCCGAACTTCACTAGATAGCAGCGTGTCATGAGCAGTTCTCTGCCCGGCTTCAAAGGTCTGCCCAGCCATGACCCCTCCTGTTTATAGTACAGTCTATAATCCGGTGTCTTTAGTTTCTGGGAACTGGAAGGGTTAAATCTCCTATAAGGTTCACTTCCTGCCGTGGGAACACAACCGGAAATGAGAAATCAAAGGTAGTGAGGGGAACTCCTTGCCCCTCCATACACACCAATGGTGAGACAGAGAAAGTGACTAGGGACACAGATTCCCCAGTCCCTTTCTCAGCAGCACTGGAAATGAATGGACAGGAGACAGAAGCTCCTCTCCATTCATAAACTGAAGCATCGTAAACACAGTTTACAATGCTCAGTTATGTGACTGGACAGTGTCAAATAGAGCTTTCTTTTGGTGGTATTTGTTTACCCCCTGGGCTTTTTATTTTTTGCTAAACAAACTAAAAAAGACCAAACTTAAAAAAAAAAAATGTTTTGGTTATAAAATGTATGTTTTTTATCTTCACTGACGGGCACTGATGAGAAGGCACTAATATGTAGAAGAAATGAGTACTGATGGGTGTGGTGGGCACTGATTGTCACTGTGATGGGCACTGACAGCTGTTATTGATGGGCATGGATTGGAGCTGATGGGCACATCCCATGGGGGCTGTGCTGATAATCAATGACCCCCCCCCCCCCGACAGGGAGAGCCGCCGATCTGCTCTCCCTGTTAGTGCGAACTGAGGAAAGCCATTTACCGGCACTTCCCTGTTCACGTGATGATAAGCTGTGATATGTCACAACTGATCACATGGTAAGGAGCCTCCATCAGAGGCTCCTTACCATGATTGGAGATCCACGATTGGAGATGCAGTGTGTAAGATTGAAGCACAGCACCCCCACTTGCCAAGCTGTGTTCCCCCCACAGGCATGTTATCCTGCTGGACATCATGTGACACTCAGTCAGGATAACGGAACCACTGCCCAAGTGTCATTCTGCTATGGGCCGGGCAGGAAATGGTTAAATTGGAACTTGAGTCAGAAAATGAAGTGCTGCTAGATCACTTCAGGGTGGCTGCTTTTGTAGATCTAGCTATGAGAAACGTTAACAATAACTGTCTATATTGTTTAAAATCCAGTAATGCAATGTGTTACCCTGCTCTGCACATGCTCAGTTCCATTTTTTAGGCACTGTGCTGAATTTGTAGAGACAGATCTGCACACCGCCTTAAAGTGTAAGTCCACCCCAAACACTAAAATCCCTGAAACTACAGACATCCATGATCTAACCCTGTAATAAAGAAATTGGTATACATTTCTAAAATGGTGGAAGCTCTGCAGAGGAAACGGTCGACAACGGCTGTAAAAATAAATGGGAAGTGATGTCACCCATAGAGTTACTATGGGGCTTCAGTTGTTGGCTGAGTCCTCTGCACCCGTTCACACAGCGACAGCAACAACTCCGCATGAAATCGGGTCGGCCTTTTTTTTTATTTATTTTTTATTTATTTTTGCAGGGTTAGTATTAGATCGAGAATGTCTGTAGATGCATTTTACTGTTAAAGGGGTAGTTCCCCCAAAAACCTTTTTTTTAACATTTATTCAGGCTCGTTATGTCAAGGGGAATCAGTTTTTTTTTTTTTAGAAATGAAGCCGTACTTACCTTTTTACAGGTGCATCGTCTCCGACGCTTCCGGGTATGGGCTCCGACTATAGGCGTGCCTATTTGATTGACAGGCTTCCGAGGTCGCATACATCGCGTCACGATTTTCCGAAAGTCACCGAACGACGGTGCGCAGTATAGAGCCGCACCGTCGCTCGGCTTCTTTCGGCTACTCGTGACGCGATGTATGCGACCGTCGGAAGCCTGTCAATCAAATAGGCACGCCCAGACCAGACGATCATACCCGGAAGCGACGGAGACGATGCATCTGTAAAACGGTAAGTACAGCTTCATTTCTAAAAAAAAAAAACCTGATTCCCCTTGACATAACGAGCCTGAATAAATGTTAAAAAAAGGTTTTTGGGGGAATTACCCCTTTAAGATGCACTTCTACTTTATAGTGGAACTATAGGAAAACCTTGTTTTTATAACCCTTGTCAGATTTTTGCCATCTATGACCCATTGGGGAGATTTCCATTCACTTCCCGTTCCATAGCCAAACGGGAAGTAAGAGGAAATCCATAATTAATGGAATTTCTTGGGGGGGAGGGGAGGATTGGGGGGGCAGGTCACCAGAAATAGTGTCCCCCTATTACTTTTCTGGGGACAATTCAAAGTTTGGGGTTTTCTTTCTTTTACTCTGGCTTCCTATGATAATGGTAAACAGGACAGATAAGAGACAGCGAATCTCTTGAAAGAAGTACAGCCAATGATTGTATGGCTGTACTTCTATGGATCACAGGAGGGCAATCCATTCTGCACTCCTGTGACCTATTTTTTTTTTTAGCAGACAGCAGGCTGAAGCTTGCTGTCGGCTGACATCACAAAGCCAGTCCATGCTCGGGCAAGATCGGCGCAATGTAGTCGGGATCCGCCCACATTCCTGTACCGCCACACGGCTCGGCCTCTCAGCAAGTCGCTAAGGGCAAGAGCCAACCGTTGCCACCCATCCACAGCCCAGCGCTCCAGTGAGCAGAGGAGGGAGCTGTGAGTCATCAGCTCTCTGTTCATGGAGCCGTGAGAACCGAGTGATTGACAGTGTTAGAACGCTGGGATCTCAGTGTTTGTAGCCAGCTGGGAACAGATGCAATAAAAACCTGACAGGTGTTCTAATCCCTTTCCAGTCTATCCAAAACTGGATTTTTTTATTTATTTATTTTTACCCTTTTTTTTTTTTTTTAGTTGCCGTATTTTTCGGACCCCAAGACACACTTGTCCCTGCGTCTTAGGGTCCGAATGTGCATCAGGCACTGCCCCCCGCCACCGATGTCAACGCCCCCCCGCAATGTGCTCCCGGTTCCCGTGGCCTCCTCCTGCACAATTCAAATATCCCAATCAGTACACATTCACAAGTATTTTCTGCCACCGTGGCAGACAGATTTGTAGTTTCAATTATCTGTGAGCGTACAACCCCAGCATAAGTTACTGGTCTGCTGCTTGATCCGCTGATCTTCACTCTATATAGATTGCCAGATACCTTCTGTATCAGTTGCACGTCTGTGTTAGATGGTCTGTTCTCTAGCTGGCTGGCCAGTTTTGTAGGTATAGCTATGTACAACATAAAAGTAAGTGCCTATACTGTGTAAAATCCAGTAATAAACTTTCTCACCTGGTTTTGCACATGCTCAGTTGCTCTCTATTTTTAGGCACTGCCAAGTTTTTAGAGACCGATCTGTTGACAGCCCAAGTGCCAGTTCACACCACATGCTGTCTATAGCATTTTTTTATTTTCTGCATCAAAAACGCATGGAAAGCAGGTTATATGGTTTCCAATGGCATAGTTCACACCAATTCGGTCAGCTCTAGGATGTTCCAGTTCAAGAAATAAAAGAACATGCTGCATTTTTCCTGCACTAGATTTTACTAGAACGTGGTAAAATGCAATGTAAAGGTAAAGGAAAAAAAAACTTTCAAATACTTCCCTCCCTTAGACACTTGCCTTAGCTTGATTTCAATCCCCTGAAGTGCCCATGTGCAGAAGCTCTTCTCCACTTTATTCTCACAGAAGCCTGCAGCAGCAGGAGAAATTGGGTCCTGTTAATGTCAGTCAAATTCTGTGAGGAGGAAGCAGGTCAGAGCAGTGCTGTGTGTGTCTATGAACGCACACAGCCTGGCTCGGGATCAAGCTGATCGAATCCCGGCTTGCTATGGAGACATTTGATGAAGTTAAGGAGCCAATATTGCCAGTGGGGGACCCCATAAGGGGTGGTTCAGAGCTGCCTCGTGCACAGAGCAGGTAAGTATAACATGTTTATTATTTAACCCCATGCCGACCGCCCACCCTCATTATACGGCGGGACGGTGGCACTGCTGGAAGAGAGCACATAGCTCTACGTCCTCCCTTTAGCGGCCGCTAGGGGGCGTGTGCGCGCCGCCGGTGGCCCACGCGCATGCCCCCGCTCGCCCCCCGAGTCCCGCGCCCGGCTGTTTGTCACAGAGCGGGGACCGGCAGCTTTGTGTGTAAACACAAAGCTCTCGGTCCTGTCAGCGGGGAAACGCTGATCTTCTGTTCATACAATGTATGAACATAAGATCAGTGATTTCCCCTAGTGAGGTCGCCCCCCCCCCCCCCCCATACAGTTAGAACCCACTTAACCCCTTCCCTGCCCCCTAGTGTTAACCCCTTCACTGCCAATGGCATTGTTATAGTAATACAATGCATTTGTATAGCATTGATCGCTATAAAAATGCCAATGGTCCCAAAAATTTGTCAAAAGTGTCCGATGTGTCCGCCATAATGTCTCGGTGCTGAAAAAAAATGCTGATCGCCGCCATTACTAGTAAAAAAAATATTAATAAAAATGCCATAAAATTACCCTGTTTTTTGTAAATGCTATAAATTTTGCGCAAACCAATCAATAAACGCTGGAGAAAAAATTGAAGTTGCGCTAAACAAAAAAATAATAAAAAACGAAATAAAAATAAACCAGTGATTTCGGAACCATATATGAAGCAGTGCCTTTGCACAAAATAAGAGTAATACCAGTCCAGTGTACACAAATGACAATAAACGCCAATTAAGCTTGGTTTTAGGAATATTAGACCAAGATGTGTTGAAAATTGCTTCACAAACAGTCCTGAGAGTCAATATGAAATAAATGTATAAGTCCACCACCAAAGTGTCAATGTGATAAAAAATGGAGGCTTACCAGAGGGCAAGCATAACAAGCTTGCGGCTGAAACCCCAGCCAGGGCCTTTAAGAGTCCACAGCAGGATATCACAGCAGAATAAGGATTATGGGTAGCTCCAGGTGTGTCATCAATGGTTAACCAAAAAGAATTGAAAATCACATAGTGAAGTACGCCCAAAAAACAACACATAAAAAAATGTATATATTGTGAGTATATTGATGTCCTAGGTTGTGACTAGTTTAACACCACCAGCATATCACCAGATGAAATAAAGGCTTACCAGAAGCCAGATTACAGATCGCATATAACAGGAAAGCCTTTGCTCGGAGCTAATAAGGGCAGCTGTTGTCAAGGTGTCCTGTAGATCCTCCAGATATCAGCAATACACCGCAAAGGAGTAAATAGCCCACATTTTTTGTTTAGCGCAACTTCAATTTTTTCTCCTGTGTATTTAGTGTGTGTATAACACATAGGGCCAGATTCAGGAACAGTTAGGCTGGCGGATCCAGTGATCCGCCAGCCTAACTGTCACTTTGAGCCGGCGTTTTTGTTTTCTGTAACCAGAAAACAAGAAACGCCGGGTTGAAGCTCCGATGCGATCAGCGTAACTGAGTTTCGCCATCGCATCGTTACTTCAACTTAAAAATGGCGCCGGGGGTGTTCCCGCCGATTTCCGCTAAAAAAATGTTAATGAGCGGAAATCGGCAATTCACGAGCGAATTCCAGCGGGACGCAATGACGGTACGACGTTTCCGGAAGCGATACGCGGCGCGAAGATATACCTACATGGGGTTGGAGTATCCTATGTTAGGTATAGGCATCGTCATCGCGTCGGGAAAAAAAAAAATCACGTCGCTTGCGTAAAAAGATCATGAATGGGAATGTGACGTCATTGACGTTCATTCACAGAATTTGGAGCATGCGCACGGGGATGCTTTGACACTCGACGAATGCGCAGTACGTTCGCGGCGGGATCGCGCTTAGTTTAAATACTACACGCCCCGTACCCGCCCAATTTGAATTCCGCCGGCTCATTTTCGTTACGCTGCCGCAACTTTAGGAGCAAGTGCTTCGTGAATGACAGCACTTGCTGCTAAAATTTCGGCAGAGTAACGTAAATGAGAAGCGTTACTCCAGAGCAAAGATGCTCCCATCTACCTGAATCTGGCCCATAGTGGTTGCAGCTTGTTAGTTATTTTTGTGTCTGTAGCGTGGTAATTCTCTTTGCATAATCAATAAACGCTAATTGCGATTTCTTTTTTTTTTCTTTTTTACGAAAAATATGTAGAAGAATACGTATCGGCCTAAACTGAGGAATTTTTTTTTTTTTTTTATATAGATTTTTTGGGGATATTTATTATAGCAAAATGTAAAAAATATTGAATTTATTTTAAAATAGTCGCTTTATTTTTGTTTATAGCGCAAAAAATAAAAACCGCAGAGATGATCAAATACCACCAAAAGAAAGCTCTATTTGTGGGGAAAAAAAGGATGCTAATTTTGTTTGGGAGCCACGTCGCACGACCACGCAATTGTCAGTTAAAGCGACGCAGTGCCGAATTACAAAAAGTGCTCTGATCTTTGACCAGCAATATGGTCCGGAGGTTAAGTGGTTAAACAAACAAAAAAAAAGAATATTTACAGCCACTATACTCTAGGGCAGGCATCTCAAACTGGCGGCCCTCCAGCTGTTACAAAACTACAAGTCCCATGAGGCATTGCAAGGCTGACAGTTACAAGCATGACTCCCTCAGGCAGAGGCATGATGGGACTTGTAGTTCCACAACAGCTGGAGGGCCACCAGTTTGAGACCCCTGCTCTAGGGGGTTATAAAACAAGGGAATATTTGCCTTGATTCTTGCTTTCCCAACAACTGGCATTTTCTGATCCACTTCATACCCAGATGTGAACATGCCCTCTATAGCCTTGCCTACAATGTAGGATCACTGGTCCTGCATTGTACTTGGTGATGCCAGTGAGGAAGGGGCAGCAGAACCAGTGAAGAGGACCTGACAAGGAAAAAGTTATATTTTAAGTATTCCTCTGCTGTACACCTGTCTAAGGGATCATTTAACTAGGGTTGTCCTGATGCCTCTTTTTTAGGACTGAGTACAAGTACCGATACTTTTTTTCATGTACTCGCCGATACCGAATACCGATACTTTTTTTTTTAATGTCCCCCCACATATATTGCATCCATGTCCCCCCACATATATTGCAGCCATCTCCCCCCCAGCCATGTCCCCCAGAGAGGCAGCGTGTAATGCCTGTATGTGTGTATAATCCTCAGACAGCGGCCATCCAGTAAACAAAGCCGCGCCTCCTCCTCTGTGGGAGAGAGAGGCAGCGCCAGCATGTAATGCCTGTGTACCTGTATTATCCTCAGACGGCAGCCATCCTGTGTTCAAAAGCCACGCCTCGTCTGTGATAGGGGAACACTCCCAGCAAATGAGTCAGTGTTCTGCCTATCACGGACACCCTCTCATCCTCATCCTCATCCCATGGACGAGGATAAGAGGATGTCCGTGATAGGCAGAACACTGACTCACCTGCTGGGAGTGTTTCCCTATCACAGACGAGGAGGAGGCGCAGTTTTGTACACTGGATGGCTGCCGTCTGAGGATTATACGCGCATACAGGCATCTCTCTCCCAAGGTATGCCGTCTGATGCAGCGTGTAATGCACACAGGGACACAGGCTGCCTCTCTCTCACTGGTATGCTCAGCTGTCTGAGCATTACACGCTGCATCGCTCTCCCCCAAGTATTCTATTTAGGCATCGAGCGTATTTGCGGGAGTACAAGTACTCCCGCAAATACTCTGCATCGGTACCGATACTAGTATCGGTATCAGGACAACCCTACATTTAACCAGTACTATCCTGGGAGAGGAGCACCCACAGTTATATTTTAAATGACTGGAGTGCAGTCAGGTAAATATAATGTACAATATTCAACCAACGCAGTCACATTCAGCAAACCTTTTCATCATCTTTCCTAGGATTTGCTCAGTCAGTCCATTTGCATGCTGTCACCATATGCTGGCTGGGTCCTAGAGAACATCATCCCAAATAAAACCTTAATCGACGGCTCTGAATGTCAGGAATACATGCAAGATTCGAATGGACTCTCCTCAATATCGGCACCAGCATCTCCAGTCCTCCCCCCATTAATCTCCCCAGCAGACACAGACAAAAATCAGGTGAGCTAAGTCGATGCTTTTATTCCATTTCATGCAGGTTGGACACGTGTATAACTTATCATTGAACAATTTTCTAGGACGAGCAGATCATCTTGGAACCCTGTAAAGACGTGGACACTTTTTTAAGGTTGCCATCTGCCAAAATGTTGGCTGTGGAAAGCAAGATTCGCTTGTTTGAGGAGGAACAGAAGATGAAGTCTAGGGTATGTTTCTATGTGGTTTATGTATGAGGTTCCTGTTGTAGAATGTCTGGAATCATGGAATCAAAATCCTCTTTAAAGTATTAATATGATAATAACTTTTTTTGGTAGATTGTAGAGAGATTGGAGTGCCTGTACCACTGTTGGGGAGATTCACCCTCTGTTTGTCTTCTTTACTATTATCACTGAAAGTAAAAGACCATGCCCAGAACAGGAATAGAGGGAAGATCTTCCAATGGGGACACTAGTTCTGATGACTTTGGAGGGATTTCCTCTCACTTCCTGCTTTGGTTATTGGACAGGAAATTTATGAAAATTTCTCCATTTGGACATGCATGGGGAAAAATAGACAGGGTTTATAATCAAATAGGGGAGGGAGAGTTTTTCTTTAATTATTTTTCAACATGTCCGATAGATCAAAGCATATACTGTATCTAGGCAGATGGAGCTTTTGTTAACTGGTCCTTTTTCAAAATCGTTGAGGTATATGGTACACTTATGGTGTAGAAGCCTCATCCATAGTAGGATTTGCATAAAGCAAAAACAGTTGTGTGCTATATTCCCTAATGCATTGGGCATGCAAGTACAAAGTTCAGCTTTGGGCCTCCCTGATGGATGGCCTTGTTGACCTAGAGAGAGATGTGGCATGTCAAAGCACATCTCTGTGAGCTGATGCCAGTATTTGTATAATTTGATTGAAGAATACTGCAGATGTCTGCTCTGCAACCCTAATATCAATATTTTTTAGCTTTCTTGGTGCATCTGTCACTTTGTTCATCATAACAACAAGTTCAGTTAAACGTATTACCTTTCGGTCCCTTATTAAACTAGGGTGCACTCTTGAGAGCTTTCAAACCGTGCTCTGTATGTAGATTGCAGAGAAGCTATGGGACAAGGGAATTATGGGGACTTAAGATTAGAGATCTGACTTGATCTTCAGATCCAAGACACAGAGCACAACAAGATCATTCTGTTGCTTCCAAAAAAAAAAAAAATTAAACCAACCCCATCATAATAGTTACTGGTCTGCCGCTTGATCTGCCGATCTTCACTCCATAGATTGCCAAGTAACTTCTGTATCAGTTGCACGTCTGCGTTAGATGGTCTGTTCTCTAATCGCAATGGTTCCATCAGCTGCCTCATTGGTGCGCCTTGTAGTAATAAAGGGTTGGTGGTACAGAGGGGGGGACCTAGAAGTTTATGATACCTGAAGTGTGTTGTCGTGCAGAAGATTCCTTGGCCAGTAGAGTAGCTCCCTGATAATTTTTAGGTGTTTAGTACTGTCTGTATCCCAGCTGGGAAAATACATCCTTTCTGTTTGCAATGGTGACCATTACCAGGACAGGAAGTGATGGAAATCCAGAATTGATGTTGTCATCAGAACAGGGGTTGACGGTGAATCTTCCAATGTGGAAATTTTGTTCTGGTGACAGAGGGGGATTTCCCTCTTCCTTTTCTGGGATGGGAAGCAATGGAAAATATTCCTAACTGGACACAGGCAGCAAAAAAATAAGAAAAACTGTGACGTGGTTGAAACCCTTTGCCCAAAAAAAGGTGGTGACTGGAGATTTTATTTTATTCCACTTTATTCAGGAAGAACTGAATGCCCGTCTGGATTATGTTAATCGGTACAACAGGTCACTGGCAGAAAAGGCAGCAGAGCAGTTCAAACGTTTTGAAGAGATGTTGGAATTAAAGCAGAGGCAAGAAAAACAAAAACTGGAGGAACAGCTGGAGAAAGAGTGAGAAAAGATAGAACAATAATCCCGTTCACGTAATGCTGTGTAATGACTTATTTGCTTCATGATATCTGTCTTTTTGTTTTTTTAATAGCTCAAAGGAGGCCATGGAACGACAAGAGAAATTAAAGGAAGAACATCGCCACAGAGCCAAGGTCAGATGATATTTAAGGTTGTTGCATGCTTGTGTGCTGCAAGTACAGAAGGGACTGGTGCTAGATGAAAAATGTCCTACCTTCTGATGCTGTGAAGGATTGTAGATTTAGCAGTGATGGTATTGCCGAACAGCTGGCTTTTATCAAGACTTGCCCTTCATCCACTGAGAACCTTTGCGTGTAGAAGAAAAAAGTGCCGGACAGGAAAAAATTATTGGGCTGTAAATTGTAAAAAATTGTATTATTGGAAGTTGATAGCCAATGCATTTTGGGGTGTACCAGAAGCTCTTTGTTCGGGGCTTGGATGTAAGGGGGATTGATTTGGCAGTGTAAAGTGTACCTACTGCAGCCAAACATTCATACCTGTCTGCTTTTCTGTTTATTGAAGTCTCCAATTACAGAAATATTAAAATAGCAATCCAGTGTGTGGTTATACTTTGGACTAATCGGCCAGTATAGATGCCGCTCTGGATTGCTGCTTTGACATGTAATTAAAGTACACCTTTGTGCCACTTTCATATACTGCATCTCACTGTGAGGGTTTCAGCAGCAGAGTCTGTGCTGCCAATTTAGAAAGTAGTTCCAGAAGCTGATTGACAACCTAAATGCAGTGACAAGGCTGATAGCTCTACACCCTGAAATATTAAAAAATACGTTTTTTTATTTTTTTATCGGCAAAAATGGGGTTAAAACAGACAGTGAGGAGGCAATGTGATTTTTTTTTTTTTTTTTTTTTTTCAGCTGAGTAATGAGTTTAGATGCATAATTAATCCTAGTCTTTGATGTATTTGGTGCATTTTGTACAGGAATCGCTGCTTACAGTAGGCAAGGTATCATGGCATATGTAGTCCTTGGAAAGTAAAAGTAGAGGAGAATGTGCAATTCTGTCAATAAGCGTACTTGTTTCACAATGACAACACTAAGCCACTGTCTTGTCTTTGTTAGCAGTGTTGTCAACTTGCTACCAATCATAAGGCTTGGCATTGTTAGCCTGAAAAAGGAAGTGCTGTTGCTGGCAAGATCCCCAGGCTTGCAGCAAAAACTATTTTCTTAAGCATACAGTCTTCGTTGTGATATTAAACCTACTGGAAAATAGATGTAGGATTTGCATACATTTCGAATGTATAAAACAAGTTATTTGTGATGAACATTTGGAAATCCTTGACGCAAATGCTCCCTGCCCCAAATTTTTTTTTTGTTTTTCCAGAAGCTGAAATCTAATTACCTGTGCTATGTTAATACCTTTATATTTTGCACATACAGCTACTATCTTTGAAGTTGCGTGAAGCCGAACAACAGCGCCAGCAAGAGTTAGAGCGCACCCGTCAAGAAGAAGGTCGGGAAAGGATGCGCCGCTTGTGTGCGCTTCAGCAGGAAGCTCTACAGCTCATCCAGAAGATTGAAATAGACCAGAAGCTCCAAGAAACGTTGCGTGTAGACTTGTCCTTTTTTAGCAAGCGTGGGAACCAGATTTGTGGAGATTTGTCCAACGTTGTTCGCTCCAGCAGTGAGGTAGTAATACACATTGCTCTGTGGCATAGTGTTGTTTTACATATTTGTAAGGGTGGTTGTAGAGTTTCACCCAGGTACAGATTTGTGGATTTTAACATTTTCTGAGCTCATTCAAGGATTTTGAGAACTGAGGAAGTTTGGAACCATTTTAGGCCTCCACGTTTTTAGTATGCCATATGGAATGGTAAATGATGTGCGCTGCCAAAAAGTGCAATCAAAAAAATCTGCTGCAACCACTATACAGTATGTGTTGCCATACCATCAAGATAACAAAATTAAATGTATAAAAATATATTCATATAGACTCCCTGTTCAGGTGATCAGTACAAAGATACAATATCTTCCTAACCGCCCCACCAGTCCTAATATAACCACTTGAGGACCTGCTCACACAGATATACGTCCTTATTTAAAGATAGATATCTTGGTAACGGCAGCATCTGCTGCCACAACCGAGATATCCATCTTTAGCGTGAGCGGTCCTGTAAACGATAACGGTGGTCTCCACGGCGTAATCACCGTTGGCGGCGGGAGAGGGGGGACCCCCCTGCCGCTCTCCCGCGCCCTCCACCGCTTACCAGGGCCGTCGGTAGCGATCGGGTCCTCTATTGTGCTGTGTGGGGATGCGAGTGAAGGCAAGATGGCCCCCACCCGTCCCCATGGCATAGCAGGGTGGAAGTGACGTCAAAACATCAGTTCTGCCCATGCTTCTTAAAGAAAGATTTTCTAAATGTGTTATTTTTTTTTCCCAATGACAAAATTCCAGATCTCATATTTAAGAGGACCTGTCATGCTTTTTTATATTACAAGAGATGTTTACATTCCTTGTAATAGGAATAAAAGTGATACATTTTTTTATTTTTATTATTATTATTTTCAGTATAAAAAAAAAAAAAAAAAATGAACAAGAAAATGCAAAAAAAAATGTTGTTGTTTTTTTTTTTTTTAAAGCGCCCCGTCCCGACGAACTTGCGCGCAGTATCACCGCGATTCCACGGCTGTGCACAAATAAATAGGTTGAAAGGAATCCTGGACCTCCTATCCTATACTGTAAATATCTCCTAAATGTGCAACGTTTAGGAGATCTTTACCTGTGAATGGGCCAGTGATGTCCCTAGTGCATGCATTCTGAAGGAGCAATCACTGGGGCTTTTCCTTCAGTTCTGTGCCATGAATAGTGGCTCCCACATGCATGCGCCGGAGTGACGTCATTGCAGCGTGGCCAAACAGATGGCCGGAGGACGTGAACCTGGAAGAAAGATGTGTAAATATGGAAGCCTTGTCAACGGTGACATTTCTTTGTTTGAGGGCTTCGTTTTAAGATATAACTTGACCTTTTTCAGGTTTAAGATGGGGACTAGCATCTGTGATTGACTGTACCTGTGTCTTTAGAAAGTCAGTGTGCCTTCTAGAAGGCTGGTAAGCTATGGACAGGAAGTATACCTGCTGCAAATACCCTTTTTAATTTAAAAAAAGAGGCATTCAATGGAGAGTGAGAAGGCTGGCCATACATGGTTCAGTAAGGGCTTGACAAATTTCGATCCATCTATAGGCAGACTGATAGTACCCAGTCGGTCCATCAATCATTGCAGTAATCATTTGTTTTCTGCTGGCCAGGAGGGCTCCCCCGCCCCCCACCAGCAGAATACAAGTGCTGTGGGTTTACATCCACTTTAACAGCACACTTCACTGGAAATGCCTAAACTATCATTTAGAGGCCTTTTGTCCATATAGTGAGTGTGATGGTCAGGTGTCTTCAAACCTTTTGGCCTTATTGTTTTACGCTTAGACCATGCTCTACATCACATCCACTTCTCTTATGTTTTTATTGCAACACATATTTCTTTTTGCACCACAGGGCCAATTCCCTTCTCAGGATGATGTCATATTTGGTGAGCGTTCTGTGCAAGAGTTGAATCTCTTGCTCAGGGACATGGAGAAGGAGGTGGCGGCAGCACAGGAGAGATACAAAGCTGAGGAAGAAGCCGCCAAACAAAAGCAGAAAGATGCTGTACAGCAGCAGCAACAAGCAAAGACCCTAGCCTCTGGTCCAGCTCAGAAGAAGACACAGGACCAGAAAGAAGGTGACATATTATGCCACTTATCTCTGTAACTGATAAAACGTTTGCAATCATAAGGTGGAGTAGATGTAGAACAGTTTTGGGTCGAACAGCCCAAATGCTTTAAATGCGGGCAGATGGTTCTCCTGGATTTTTTCTGTAGACTTCAGAAGTGACTGATATATGATCAGAACAAAAGTCTTCCTCTTATACGTTCTTGTAGGAAAGGAGTAGTATTTTTGGTTGCTTCTACCCCCTCTTTGGAGGATTACAAGTTTACACATGCGCTAATGTTGGTTTTATGTAACTCTTGCGTGTTCTGTGGGAAAATCCCCACCCCATGAAGGTAAAAAAAAAAAACTTCTGTGTGCACCCCCAATACTTATCTAGGCCAAATTTTGATCCAGCGATGTGCATGAGATTAGCAGCTCTTCCGGGGGGTCTCTCCCATTGGCTCCTGCTGCCGTCAATCAGTCAGTGGGTGGGACGGGGGGTGGGACTGAGCCCTGCTCTGTGTCCCATACAGTCGCCTTCGGAAGCGAGCATTCACAAGTGCCCCCAGAGCAAGCAACTTGCTCTGGGGGCACTTGAAAAGGGGAAGGGGCCAGAAGCATTGGTGGGGGACTTAAGAGGAGGATTGGGGGCTGCTCTATGGAAAACCATTACACAGATAACTATTATGTGTCCTTCCCTTTTATTTTTTTTATTTTTACGAAAAGTAAAAATTTAACCTTTTAGAACCACCTTAAGCTATTCGGTGCTGAAGCTTTGTCCAGACAGAGCAGCCCAGCACTAAAGTGAAATGGAGGCTACTGCAATCTGCTGAGGTTATGTGCACACCTGCACAGGTCATACAGCACTACCCCCCCCCCCCCCCCACCAACAATCCATTTGTTATAGCAGGGGTTGCACCATAATGTTTCCCATAGGTAAACTGTTGTTGCCAAACTCCCCCTTACTTTTTATTAGGAAAAAAAAAAAAATCGTGGGGAAAGAAGTAGAATGATGGGGCAGGCCCATTTCTAACTGAGCAATGGCTAGTAATTTAGTGTCTTGGATAATAACAAATTGCGTATCCGGTCAGATTGATCCAAACATCCCCCATCCCCCTAGATGCTGGAGCTGGGAGTAGAAAGTTGAATCTGGTGTTGGGCACGTCTAGGCCGCCTTGATCCTTGATGCATTGTAATGTGGATAGTTTAATTTTAGCTGTCTTTTCCTTTCTATATGAAATTTCTAAAGAGGCTATCGATCTCTACGAGGAATCAACTGCGGGGAATTGTGAAATATGTATAGTAATTGAGGTGCCCAAACAATTTTGATAAGGTTAACTCTACAGATGACCAAAAGGGGAGGCTTATACCAGGCCGTGCAGTTATCCTGAAGTTTATGGAGAAGTGGGATTAAGTTAGGAGTTAAATACTTAGTCGGGTCTGGAGTTATCTGTGCCCCCAAATATTTAATAGACTTGTTGGAGAGATCTGGCACATTTTGGATGAGCAGCTGTCTCTCTATTACCAGAGGTAAGAGTGTGGATTTACTCCATGACATGACATTCTGAAGAGAGGAGGCAGTGTCCCCAGATACAAAAGAGTATAATCTCATTAATGAGGACAAAATTATATGCAAAGGTCCACCACCTCTGTTCATGGATTGCTTTAGAACAGGTTGTATGAATGGAGGAGGTGGGCAGAAAGGGCAGGCATTATCGGCACTCTTGACGAGTGCCTGTTACAGATTGCTTGGCTCTATTAACCCCAACAGCACCAGAATATTACAGCTGCAGGGGTAGTGGGGTTCAGAGGACTCAGGATTTTTAACTAAAATGGCAGTCAAGAGCACAAGGATCACTTTGCATTTATAAAGTACTGTCCCTTGTGCTGATTAAAAAAAAATAAAAAAGTAAATTAACCCTTGCCCTAGTAGTTGTAAAGGTTGAAGCTTTTTTTTTTTTTTTTTTTTAATCTTTATGCATTCTCTACATGAAGGTAGAAAACATTATTTTATGCAGCCTCTACCCCCCCCCCCCCCCCCCATAAACCTCACCTGAGCCCCCTCTCGATCTAGGAATGTGTACAAGAGCCTTGGCTGTTCTGGAACTCCCTCTTCTTATTGGCTGAGACACAGCAGCGGGAGCCATATTGGCTCCCAATGTTGTAAATTGCAGCCACTGAGAAGAGTGGAGGGGCAGGGTTGAGCCGCATCTCCGTGTGTCTTACGGACTCGTAGCATGTGGCTCAGGAGCAAGTAAGGGGAGGAGCCAGGAGCCACCGGTAGGGTACCTGAGAATATGATGATATTGGGGCTGCTCTATGCAAAACCACTGCAAAGAGCAGGTAAATATGTTGTTTGAAAAAAACAAACCTTTTTAATATCGTATTAAGTGTGACTTTCTCTTCTTAGGACTTCAGGGTACAACTGAAAATAATATAATGGAGCAGTACAAGGAGCTGATAAACAGATGTGATCAGTGTCTGAATGCCATCAGCGCCTTGTTAACCAGCAAAGACGCTAAGGTATTTATTATTTTATCAATAAACTGATTTAAAAAAATATGTGTTTTTTTTTTTTTTTTCCTTTTTCATACTTGCCTCAGTGGATGGAGCATCAGACTGCTGCTGCATCTGTCCCCCGGCATCTCTGCACCAAGAACTGAGCCACTGAACACCGCCAATAGCTCGGATTCTCACTCCTTCTCAAGCAGAGCGATGCTGACTGTCAGTCGGGATCTATTTTACTCTACTTCTCAGCACTCATTGGAGCACTGAGCTGTGGAGGGGTGGCTCGCTTAGATTGCCATCAATTGGGGCAGCTGGTGGATCTAGACTTCTGAAGTCGGGATGACGCAGTGCCTAGACTGATGTCAGCGGAGAGTGAAATTCACACCGCTCTCTGCTGAAAGAGACAAATTTCTCACCGCTCCAGGTGAGCCCCGTGTGCATTCAAGGGTTGTTGAACCACCAAGGTGCTGGCAATGCTAATGATAGCAAATTGAAGGACGAAAACTGGACAGCCGCACTCCGAAATCACTTAAAATAAGTTGTCTTTTATTTTTCAACTGTACACACAGTCACTGCAACCAACAAAATACAGTATGACTGACACGTTTCGCACTTACAATCAGTGCTTAGTCATGGCTAAAGAGCCATGTAAAAGACAACTTATTTTAAGTGATTTCGGAGTACGGCTGTCCAGTTTTCGTCCTTCAATTTGCCCTCTGCTGAAAAAGGGTCACAAGAATGCAAAATGAATGGCACTCCTGTGACCCATAGGAGAAGCCCAGCCTAAAAATCTCAGGCTGGACTTCTTTAAGATGGATAGAGGAGAGAGATGCATTGGTGTGTCCAGATAAAATTTCAGATAAAGTCTTTTTAAATGCTGTCTTGGGCCCCTTTCACATGTGCGGGCAGTGTCCATATTTCATCCGTCCGTTTTCGGATGAAATACGGACATACAAGTATCCCTATGGAATAGCGGGTGTCAGCGGATGAACATCGTTGACACCCGATCTCATCGGTCCCTGCTATGGTTGGATTCTGCAGACGGAGGAACATTTCATAGAGGAGGGTGTGGATCTAACAGGGCTGTGTAGGGACTGCCCTGTCATCTGCCGACTCAGTGGGGATCAACGGAGCGATCCCCACTAAGCAAGCAGATGAGAAAGGTAGGGATCCTCTTAACCACTTAAGACCCGGACCAATATGCTGCCAAATGACCAAAGAGGTTTTTGCGATTCGGCACTGCGTCGCTTTAACAGACAATTGCGCGGTCGTGCGACGTGGCTCCCAAACAAAATTTGCATCCTTTTCTTCCCACAAATAGAGCTTTCTTTTGGTGGTATTTGATCGCCTCTTCGATTTATTTTTTGCGCTATATACAAAAATAGAGCAACATTTTTGAAAAATCAATAAACTAAATTTTAGTCAAACATTTAGGCCAAAATGTATTTAGCCATGTGGCGATCAAATACCACCAAAAGAAAGCTCTATTTGTGGGAAGAAAAGGACGCAAATTTAGTAAAAAAAAAATCGCAATAAAAAAAAAATTAGCTACCTAACGGGAACAGCGACACTAATACAGCTATCAGAAAAACTATCGCTTAGTGACGCTGGCAATAGGGAGTGAAAGGGTTAACTAGGGCAGTGATCAAGGGGTTAAAACTTTATTAGGGGGGGGTACAGGGCTACCCTGAACCTAACACTGACTTTTACACTGCCTGTCACACTGACACTAAATACAGTAATCATACATGTATGATTACTGCATTCAGTGACACTGTGACAGGGGGAGGGGGGGTGATCGGGGGGGGGGGGGTTAAATGTGCCTGTGTGTAGTGTAGTGTTGGTGCAGGACTTACTGTGTTGTGATCTCTCCTCAGCGGTGGTTGAAAAAAACAGAGGGAGAGATCACATCGCTTCCTCCTTCCTGTGTTTACACAGGGGGAGGGAGGGGAGGAGCGGGCGCGCGCATTGGCTGGGAGCGTTCCGGAGGGGGCGGACAAAAACGATCGTTGATGTGTCATTCTGCCAACGTCAATGTACATGCGGCGGTCCTTAAGTGGTTAAGATCCGTATGTGTGAAAGGGGCCTCAAGACATATGGCATTTGCCATGCTAGCTTGATCCCTGTAGAATTCTAAAGCGTATCACTAGAGAAGAAGGGACGGAGAATAATTAAAAAAATTAGCAAAAATACATACCGTAGTTGCATAGTCAGGTTGAAAAAAGACACCAGTTTATCTTGTTCTATATCTATCGTAAAATTGTTACTTGCTTTACTTGTACTCCACTTTTGTTGCCAGTGGTTTAGACATTATGATATTTTATTTTAGGTGTTTTTAGCAGTATACTGGTTTGCATTTTAAAGCAATCCTTTCCTTTTTACCAGTGTTTATAAACCTTATTTTACCGCAACTTAGTGTCTTTTTTGAAGAAGCATATATATGATACCACCTTCTGTACATCTAATATCCTTTGGCAGGACAAGAAGACCAGGTTCGAGCTGCAAAAAGCTGTCTTAACTCCAGTCGGTCAGATTTCTTCAGATCTAAGTGAGTTAAAGTCAATATGCCTAAATGTTTTTAGTGTGTGTGTGTGTGTGTGTTGTGTATGTCTCCCTCTAAAAAAGGCATAACCTTCATGGGTGCACCTGGTGTACTTACAACAGCAATCTGTTATTTGCAGGAAAAAAAGTTAAAATTATTATTATTAGATAGATATTATTTTTTTCTTAACAAACATGTCATACTTGCCTCCACTGTGCAGATTTTTAATTTTTTTTGCACAGAGTGACCCCGATCCTCCTGTTGTGGGGTCCCACGGTGGCTCCTCCCTGCAATAACTAACCCCCCTCTGGGAACCTCTCTCCTGAGGGAGGTTGGCTTGCATGCGCCCTCCCGTGTCATACACTCAGTATCCATAGACGCCGAGTGTATGACTTGTTTCAGCCCCCGGCGGCCGCATCATTGGATTTGATTGACTGCAGTGGGAGCCAATAGCTGCGCTGCTATCAATCTATCCAATCAACGCCGAGCTCCGTGGAGAAGAGGATGTCGGAGGGCGTGCAGAGCAGGTGAACTGGCTCGGGTAAGTAAAACGGGGGGGCCCGTGACACGGGCCCCCCCCATAGTATGACCAAGCTGCTGGAAAGGTGATGGAATTGTGATTGACCGCAATCCGGAGACCAGCAGTGCCATGTACACGCTTCAGGCTGTGTGATCTATCTGTGGCTGCTTGAAAATGCAGGCAGGCAACTGTCATACACTGAAATTGGTCCGGACACCGCTGATGGTTCTTTCAGAACTGTGAAATATAACTATAAGGCTTCATTTCCACTGGCGTTTTTACAGCCACGTTTTTTACAGCTTAAAAACGCCTGTCCATGTTTATTTAAAAAAAAAAAAAAGAGCGTTTAACCACTTAAGGACCCCCGCACGCACATATACGGCCACAGAATGGCACGTACAGGCACAAGGGCGTAAATTTACGTCCCCGCCTAAGTGCGGTTCTGGGGTCCCCCTGGCTCCGGGAGTGATCCGGGATCAGCGGGCGGATGTCGGCGAATAATAGCCCCCCCCCCCCCCCCCCCCGCGATCGCTCCCAGCCAATGGGAGCGCGCTCCCATCCTGTCATTTCCTCCTCCTGTGGAGGAGGAAATGATGTAATCTCTCATCGCAGCGCTGTTTCCCAGCGCTGCTGATGAGAAAAGACATCACAAGTAAGTGTGCACCAACACAACACTGACACACACTCACATAGGCATATTAACCACTTGTGATCGCCCCCCACCCCCCTGTCACAGTGTCACTGAATGCAGTGATCTAATCACTGCATTTAGTGTCAGTGTGACAGGCAGTGTAAAAAACAGTTAGTGTTAGGTTCAGGATAGCCCCCCCACCCCCCCAATAAAGTTTTTTTAACCCCCTGATCACCGCCCTAGTTAACCCTTTCACTCCCTATTGCCAGCGTCACTAAGCGTTCATTTTTCTGATCGCTGTATTAGTGTCGCTGTTCCCGCTAGGTAGCTATTTTTTTTATTGCGATATTTTTATTTTTTTTTTATTTTTTTTTACTAAAGACATGTGGCTAAATACATTTTGGCCTAAATGTTTGACTAAAATTTAGTTTATTTGATTTTTTTTTTTAACAAAAAGTAAAAAATAGTGTTTTTTTTTTTCAAAAATGTCGCTCTATTTTTGTATATAGCGCAAAAAATTAAAATCGCAGAGGTGATCAAATACCACCAAAAGAAAGCTCTATTTGTGGGAAGAAAAGGAAGCAAATTTTGTTTGGGAGCCACGTCGCACGACCGCGCAATTGTCTGTTAAAGCGACGCAGTGCCGAATCGCAAAAACACCTTGGGTCATTTACCAGCGTATTGGTCCGGGTCTTAAGTGGTTAATGTCTGGCGTTTTTGCAGCTCTATTGCTGGAGCTTCAGAACGCACTGGTCCCGCGTTTTTTTTTGCAGCTTAGCCATCTACAGCTCAAAAACATCATGGTGGGCATGATGCCATAGACTAACATGCTCAGGCGTTTTTAAGCTGCAAAAAACGCTCAGAAAAGTGGCTGTAAAAACGCCAGTGGAAATGAGGCCTAACTGTGTGATCGATCCATCTTCCAGGGCTGTGTATGTTTACAAGCAGCTACAGATGGAGGACACATGCCATGCAGTGCCATTTTTTTTATATTTTTTTTAACCATTTTTATTGAAATGGTTGTATATAACCCATAAATAGGGTCCACAGGCCCATGCAGGTTTTTTAGTTCTGCACACAGGAAAAAGGTTTTACAATTTTTATTGCTAGAAGAACTCTGCTCGCTAGTTCGTAGAACAGAAACCTGTAGAATAGTCAACTGCGCATGGCAGACCCATAGGACATGGGAATGTGACATCCAAAAAGTATTCACAGCACTTTACTTTTACCACGTTTTGTTATCTTATTCCAAAATGGATTTAATTCATTATTTTCCTCCAAAATCATGCAAACAATACCCCATAATGACAACGTGAAAGAAGTTATGTTTTAAATCTTTGCAAATTTATAAAAAATAAATCCCTTGTACAGAAGGGCCCTTTCACACTAGCGGACGAACGGTCCGCTCATTACAAGTCCGTTTACGGACTTGTAATGGGTCCCTATGGGAGCGGATCCGTTAGCGGATGATGCATCCGCTAACGTCCGCTAGATCCGCATCCGTTTTTGCGGACGGAAGAATGTCCTATTTTTTTTTTGTCCGGCCAAACGGATCGGATGCAAACGGACAGACGGTCCGTTTCCATCCGACTCCCCATAGGGGAGAGACGGGGCGGTCCCTGCACAGTGTGCGGAGACCGCCCCGTCCGCCGACAGCTGAGCGGAGACCCCCCGCTGAACTGACGGGCACACGGAGCGGACCGGACCGGAAAACGGTCCGCTCCGTGTGAAAGGACCGGAAGTATTCACAACCTTTGCCACGACACCCAAAATTTGGCTCAGGTGCATACTATATCCGCTGATTAGTCTACAGCTTAATTGGAGTTCACCTGTGGTAAATTTAGTTGATTGGACATGATTTGGAAAGGCACACACCTGTCTATAGTAGTGGTGGTTATGACCAAAAGGCCTGAGCCTAGGTTCACATTGAAGCGATTTGAGATCAAATCGCATGCCAAGTCGCAGCCTATTGGCGGCAATGGCACTGTTCCAATCAGTGCGACACCGATTTTGCGGCGCCGCACCGATTTGCAAAAGTAGTTCCTGCACTACTTTTACCGATTTCAGGTGCGATTTCTATAGACATCTGTGTATGAAGCCACACAAATGTCTATCAAGTAGCACCTGAAATCGCGCTGACCTTGCTACTTTGAAATCGTGCCACTTTAAGTAAAGTAGCACAATTTCAAAGTAGCATCAGTGTGAACCAGGGCTTATATAGGCTGAAACACGTCATATGACTTAATCTGCGTTTTGTCCATACTGGCTATTAAATAAAATTAAGACATTTTAGGAGGTGTTTTTTCTTTTTTCTCCCACACACCTATCATCTATATAAGATCCCACAATGAAGTCTAAAGCCTCATACACACAGTCAGACTTTTTGCCAACAAACTTCAAAATAAGCTGGTTTTCCAAAAAAATCCAGCCGTGTGTACGCTCCATCGGACAAACTTTTTGGGGTTTTCATCATTTACAGAGCAAACTTTTGTCCGGACAAACTTTTCGGCAACGAAAGTCAGATGATGCCTAGTCCGACGGTGTTTACAGTAAGCCATCTACTTTGTCCGAAGTATAAATACGCATGCCCAGAACCATTGTTAAAATCAACCAATAATAGCAGAAGTTGACCAAAGGGTGGCGGTAAAGAGCAGAAAAACCATGTGATGTTGGAAATTTTTTAGGAAAGTTTGCAGAAAAGTCCGTGTGGAATTTGTGTGTCGACCTCCGAGAGGATTATATTGAGGCACAGATCTGGGGAAGGATACAGAAAAATGTCTGCAGCATTTAAGGTCCCAATGCACAGTGTCCTCCATCATCTGTAACGTGAAGTGTGGAACCACCAGGACTCTTCAAGAGCGCACCACCTGGCCAAACTGCGATCGGGATGAAGGGCTTTAGTAAGGGAGGTGACCAAGAACCCGATGGTCACTCTAACAGAGCTCCAGCATTTTTCTGTGGAGAGAAGAGAATTTTCCAGAAGTCTGCAGCACTCAATCAGGCCTGTATGGTAGAGTGGTCAGACGGAAGCCACTCCTTGGTAAAAGGCACATGACAGCCCACCTGGTGTTTGCCAAAAGGTACCTGAAGGTCTCTCGAACCATGGAAAAACAAAATTCTCTGGTGTGATGAAACAAAGATTGTACTCTTTGACCTGAATGGCAAGCGTCATGTCTGTCGGAAACCAGGCACCACTCGTAACTTGGCCAATACCACCGATACAGTGAAGAATGGTGGTGGCAGCATCATGCTGTGGGGATGTTTTTTAGCGATGGGAAATGAGTGACTAGCCGGGTGCGAGAGAAAGATGAATGCAGCAATATGCAGAGACATCCCTGAGGAAAAACTGCTCCAGAGCTCTCTGGGGCGAAGATTCTTCTTCCAAGGGGCACCATTTCTCCCACTGTTGCCAATGATGGGGCATTGCTTGATTCCACTGACCACAATCTGGCCCGCCCAAAGCCTGAAGGACAGTAAAGTGGCCCTTTGCTTAGAAAGTTTTTGGAGACCCATGGCCTACAGTGTTTTTGTTTTTGTCTGTGGTGTTCAGGCTTTCTGTAGGCAGCAGTATAACTCTAGTTCAAGACTTTGTGTGCCCCTCCATTAACTTTTTTTTTTTTTTTTTTTTTTTTTTACAGCGACTACTAAAACCCAATTTTTCCTTTTCTAGCAGCTCATATTCACTACCTCTACTCTGTGTCAGTGCCGTAGCCTCCTTCCCGCCATATTATCCCGTTGTGCCCTAGAGGCTACAAGATGGAAAGAGGCTGTGAACTAGGCTACTCACAGGTTGCTGGAGAGACGAGTATATCTTTTCCATTGCTAGGCACTCTCATTTAAAGAATACTTAAAGCAGAACTTCAGTCTTTTAATAGATGGTGGGGGAAAAAATAAAATAATTTTCTGTCCTTGTTGTTTTAACTTTATATAGTAAATTTTTTTTTTTTTTTTTCCTGCCAATAAATACTTTTTTATATAGCACACCTCCTGTTTCTTGTCTGGGGAAAAAGCCTAGGCTTATGACATCATGCACAGCTTTATCTCTTACTGTGTGAGTGTTTGCCAGGAAGGGAGGGGTTATAAGAGGGTCAATAAGAGCTGCAGAGCAGGAGGTCTGTCTGTGTAAATCCCAGCAAGTGAACAGGCAGCAGTTTCAGCTGGCCACAGTTAAATTTATTGCAGCCAGACTTGGTGGAGGGAGATTTTTGCAGCATATTTGGCAAGTACAGAATTGCAGTATATATAAATTAATTTGCAAAGTGGGTTGAAGGGATCCTTCAGAATGGCAAAAATGTTGTTTTTAAAGGGTCACTTTTTAGCTAAATAGCTTCCTTTACCTTACTGCAGTACTGGTTTCATGTCCTTATTGTTCGTTTTTGCTTTGAAGTTGCTGTAATCCTGCTCTGTTCTCCACACTTCCTGCTTGTCTGTTTCCTTATAACCACAGTGCTGGGAGCTTTCTCACGGTGGTCTAAGCTGTCATTACTTCCCAGAACCAATCAGATTCATTTTAAAAACAAAACACTGCCCTGGATTTGTTTGGTTTTTGTTCTGTGTGTCTATTTCTACTTCACAGAAACATGAAGCCAGTTCAAAAGTGAAACTAACCTGCAGGCACATTACATGATTGATTTTTATCTATTTTTAATCATTTTGAAAAGGAATCCGTTAACTTTTATGTCTCTATACCCTGTAAACAGTCATTTCAGCAAAAAAAAAATGTTTTTCTTTAGTGACCCTTTAATTCCACATTCGATGATTGATAGATAGATAGATCTCTAACATATATTTTTTTTTTTTTTTCATTTTGTTTTAAATGGATTTTATTTGTCCTTTTTTTCTTCTCTTTTTTTTTTTTTTTTTTTTTTTTACTAAAATGTTGCTTTTTTTTAAGTGACCATAATTGTCTATCTTGTCTTTTCACAGCTAATGTGCAGGAGGTTTTTAAAAAACTGAACACCCTTCTGACAGGTGGGGAAGTTAGGACCCTTGATAAGTCTGTGTCTTTCTCTATACATGCTTTGGCTTCTGACTTTGTGAATTACAAGCTGGCTGAGAGGTTTGTGGTAAGTCTACTGTTGGACATTAGAGCGTGTATCCCACAACCTCTTTTATTGTATTACTGAGTATTTTTCAGAAACTTCTATTGTAGTTTTGGGTTTCCAGACCTTTTGATATATGTGATTTTTGTTTATTGTCCACAGACCCAAGCAGAACAAGAAGTGGCTTCCCATCACGAATCTGCTTTTCCTTTAGCGATGGTGGTTTCCGGTATATGGGAGAGGCACCCCCAAGTGGGTGAGCTCTTCCTCGCTCACCTGTATAAGAAGTGCCCTTATTCTGTGCCCTTTTACCCAGCATATAAAAAAGGTGTTCCTATTATAGATTACCAAAGGTAAGCATTAATGCAAAATCCTAATTCGCAAGATATCTGTGCACAAAACAGTTGTTACCTGCTAGGAGGTTTTAGGGGGGCCGAACTGCCCATCAGGGGTGGAAATTGGTGACCCGTCTTTTGTGTCGTTGCGAGGAACGGTGCCCTGTTGTGGGTTTCGTTGGGAGGAAGCTTAGATATGGGTATGACTTACTAAAATTGGAGAGTGCCAAATCTGGTGCAGCTGTGCATGGTAGCCAATCGGCTTCTAACGGTTCCATTAACCACTTGACCTTCAGAAGGTTTTGCCTCCTTCATGACCAGACCATTATTTTCTACATAGATTTTGGCCAGAATGTATTGCGTTTTATATGTCTTGGTTTAAAAAAAGTCGCAATAAGTGTATATTATATATGGTTTGTGTGACAGCCTAAAAACTATGATGTGTGTGTGTATATGTATAACGCTCACCTTTTCACCCTGCAAATCGCTTGCAAATAGTGTGTGCGTGTTATACACCGGTACTGCAATTTGGGCTGCCTCGGAGAGAACGGGGAAGGGGCAGGACAAGCGTCGTCAGATTACATACAGTGAGAATCTCCCGTTTACTCAGTGGCCTCTGTAATAGAAAGTCCCGTCTCTTGTGCCGGCATTGGACCAGTGTTCTGTCTATCATAGAAGACGGTCCAGGAGGCAGGACTTTGTATTAGGAGGACGCAGAGTAAATGGGAGATTCTCGCCGTATGTAATCTGATGGCGGTCATCCGGCCCCCCTCCCTGAGATGGGCATTGATCAGGCTGCATTAATGGTAATGGGGAGGCTGTAGATGGGCATTGTTAAAGCCACAATGCTGGGCAATTGTAAGGCTACAGATGGGCATTGATCAGGCTGCATTGATGTGCACTGACCCTTATTTTGTTCTTTATTTAAAATAAAGTAATTTTTATTTTTTTCCTCCTATCCATTTCAAATAATAAAAAATATATATGTATGCAATATTAATGTTGGCAGTGTTCATAAACACTACTGAGGTTATACAGCATGAAAGCCCTTATTAAGAAAGGACTCAATAGAAGTTTTGATACTTATCAGCTCATTGGCGCTCAGGTTGCCCAGCTAATGGGCAACCTGATCTTTTTCAGGTTGTAGCTGGGTTCTCCTTTCTTGTAGGCATAATGTATGCAGAAATTGCTGGCAGCAGCCTGGCCATGGCTGAAGAAGTCAACTTTATATAAGCCCTTTGAGGCATGCCCCTTACGGTCCAGGTCAGGGATCCTCAAACTACGGCCCTCCAGCTGTTGCGGAACTACACTTCCCATGAGGCATTGTAAAACTCTGACATTCACAGACATGACTAGGCATGATGGGAATTGTAGTTCCTGAACACCTGGAGGGCCATAGTTTGAAGACCCATGGTCCAGGTCATTGCTTGTTTCATAACCTTGTTAAAATTTAGGTCACATATTTCAATCCAGTGGCTCCAGAATTAAGGGGAATGTAGATCTATTAGTATACTGGATGGGCAAACTATTGAGTTTAAACATTCAGCCTCCTTGGGAATGTTACAGTAAAACCTTCACGGTTTTTACCTCTTCATTTAATGACGCCTCATGCTTGTTTTTAGAACATGCTTGACTTTAAAAGGGATTTTTTTTTTACTGGGTGCCACAAATGACATAGCAATTTCTGTACCGGTGATGCAGGTAGATTTAGATTTGATATCCTGTCGCTTTTTATTTTTGTCTCCATAGGAAATTGGGTTATAATATAGATGGCTCTGTGGTTGAGCCACAGGACCATTTTTTGAAACGAATGTCGGGAATGATCCGTTTGTATGCTGCCATCATACAAATACGCAATGCTTTTGGGACAGTACAATCGGTATGTGTTAATAAATACTTTGTGTGTTCCCCCTTCTTTTTTTTTTTTGGTGTGTGTGTGTGTCTTAAGTCCAGGAAAATTAAGAAATTTACCCTTGCAGTGGTGCTTCTATGGAACTGTAAGGATTAAATGCTCATTTTAGTCTAGGGGCAGAGGATAGGCGATTAAATACTTCCTTTTGCTGGCCATAGATAATGCAATTTTTTATTTATTTTTTATCCAGTGTTAATGGGGGGGGGGGATCCCCTCCCACTGAGCTATTGTGTTCTCCTGGAGAGGGATGCTCTCCTGGCTAGGAGAATTCAATAAATATTCCTAGCGGCTATAGCCACTGGCAGTAATCGTATTTAAATCTGACATGCTGGTTGTATCCAAGTTGACCGATAGATCAATTTAGGTAAAATCAGCCTGCCCACACATGCGGTGCTGGCCGAGATTCAAACTTTCTATGGATGGCTTTAGTCCTCCCTTTGGCAAGCTCCCTCCACCGATGAGACCGCACCACCACACTCCCCCTGTGCTCCAATGCACAACGCTGTTCAGGGAGTGTTGTTGATTGGTAAAATAAAAAAAAATCCAAATCGTGTGTGTGTGTGTGTGTGTGTTTATATACAGAATTGACTGCTATGCTGCATATCTAGGAGGGTAAAACCCCTTTCACAGTTGCAGATGAAGAATTCTAGTGTCACCTGCCTTTCCCAGCCTGATTTTGACAGTGAAAGAAGTTCATGTTTTATACATACAGGTGCCCACCCTCCTTTCCCCAATGCCTCCAGTTTCAGCACACTTAGCTGCTCAGGCTAGGGGACCAGTTAATTCAAGCGTGCACATCCATCAGTGCTGCTATAAGGACTAATGTCCGTTCTCAGCAGCAGCTGCCAAGGACTTGCATCATCTCCTAAGGGAGTGCATGCATACATTTTAAATGCACACGCTGGTGGAGCAACCTACTATAAATAAGGAAGTGCTGAGCTGGAGTCTGCAAATGCTGGCAGAGCAACAAGGGCGGGTACCTAAAGTATAATATATAATCTTTATTTTTTTATTTTCTTCACGCTAATGAGAGCATGGAATGGTGGCACTGTCTTTATCAAAAGTGACATACTAAATTCTGGTAATGGCAAGATGCATAATCTTTGTGTGTGTTTTGTTTTTGTTTTTTTCTGAGATACCACCTCCAGTACTCGTGCAGATGACCCACCTTGGCTGATTGATTTATGAATAACTAACTTTCTTTTCTGTTGGTTTGCAGCATCATCCTCATGGGTTGAATTATGGTTGGCGTTGGCTGGCACAAATGTTAAACCTTGAACCAGCAGTAGATATCACAGCTACTCTTCTATATGACTTCTTGGAGGTAACCGATTTTGTTTTAGTATTTGTGCATTTCCTGACTAGTGGTTAAAAAAAAAAAAAGATGGGTACTTAGTCTTAACAGGTTCCCACTTCTAGCCGAGTCTCTCTCCCTCTCCCTCTCCCCCCCCTGGACTGCCAGACCGACCATTCAGGAGGCGCATCGTGACTCGCACATGTGCGATGGGCACACAGTTGTAATCCCGACACCAAGGAGAGGATCGATTGTCTCTGGTGAGCACATCGCTGGATCTTGGGCCAGGTGAATGTTTATTAAGTGTCAGCAGCTACACTTTTTTGTATCTGCTGACCTTTTTAATAAAAGGGACACTAAAGGTTCCCGTTAAAGGGGGGAAAAAAAATGTTATTCTTGCCTCCACTGTGCAGCTTGTTTTACACAGAGTGGCTCCAATCCTGGTCTTCTGGGGTCCCTCAACGACTGTCTCTGCTCCTCCCCGGAAGAACTAACCGCCTTAATGGGAGCTCTCTCCCATAGCCACCGACTGTATCAATCGGACCCTGCCCCCCGGCACGCAGTGTCATTGGATGTAATTGACAGCAGCCGCAAGCCAATGGCTGCGCTGCTGTCAATCCATCCAATCTAGCCAATCAACAGCCAGGCTGAGTGGAGTTAAGGGCGTTGGGGGGCGAGTGCAGCAGGTGAACTGGCTCAGGTAATAAAATGGGGGGGACCGTCATTGCCAGTCTTTTTTTTTTTTTTTTTCTTCACCTTCATGCATAGGCAAACTTTTTTTTTAGGAATATAGACTGTCTGTCGAGCTAAAGAATCCCCTCTGCTGATTTGATACTACTCTATTATCTCTGTGTGTCTACATAGCCAAACACATAAAATTAAAACTGGCATCTTCATGACATTTTGAGAAGGAAGGCATAGAGGGGCCACAGTTTATACAGCAAAGTAAATTTTAGATTCATCACGCTCTAGAGAATTTTTTTTTTTAACCAAAATATTCAAGTTTATTGAGCTGTAAAAACAAGTATACAAGCATTTATGGCATTGGATTTACATTGACCAAGAATAAACATTCGTTTTGCATTGGTACATGGTAGTTCTTAAGCCATCCATCCGGTTCGCACCGGGTCTCGCATACATGATCCCATATTCATTGACCACAAGACCTAAAACAAGCAATGAAATCAACTAAACTTCTCTTCCCTACAAATAGCCCATACCGCTCAGAATCCTTCTTTGTAGTAACTCAAACTGGTTTCCCCATCTTCTAGCCATCTATCCCATATACTGGAAAATTTCTGAGGTCGTCCCCTATGGACATAGATCATCCTCCTATATGGGAGAGTGACATTCACCTCCCATTTCCATCTCTCTGGAGAAATTTACAGAGACCATTTTCAAACTCGCTTTCAAACTCATCCCCCCATCAGTTCAGTATAAAAAAAATAATGTTTGTCCACCTTTTTTGGGCTTTAGGATATTTAGATTGGTGACGGTTGATTTAAAATTCTTCTCTACTGGATAATTTATTCGCTGCCATTTAAAATCCATGGACCTGGAAGATTTTCATTTGAAGAATGTTTGCTGCATGTCCAATACAATGCTCTATAAATATGGTTCCTAGTATTTTAGTGAGATGCCATATTTTTCCTCATTTTGTTGGAGGGACTGTCCTGGAGTCCTTATGGGTTACTTTAAAGTATAACTACAGGCAAAATTATTTTCATTTTGGATAGGATAAGGGAGCGTTCTAACCCCTATCGGGTGTTTTCTTTATCGTACATCACGGGACACAGAGCGCATAGCCATTACACATGGGTTATATGGGTACCTTCAGGTGATGGACACTGGTGTAATCAATTTCACAGGAAGTTTCCTCCCTATATAACCCCCTCCCACTGGGAGTGCTACAGTTTTTTTCGCCAGTGTCTTAGGTGTTTGGTCACGTCGAGGTGTCCCTCCGAGGTCTCGGGACCCAGGATAGCTAGCCGGATCCTTTCGAAGTGCTTCAAAGCCATGGTGAAAGGTACCCGGGCCCTGCCTGCGTGGGGTTTTGCCTATAATGCCTCTCCACCCTGGAGGGCTGGATCCTGGGCTCCAGTGCCTTAGTTTCTTCCAAGGACTAAATGCTACTGATGCCAGGATGCTTTATAGGTCCAGGTGTGTGGGTTCCCTAACAGGACCCCGGTCCCTGAAGGTCCAGGACAATACCCACGGAGATGGGGGGAAGATTGGGCCTCTTGCATTTGCAATACCCTGCAGCGTGGCGCAGGTAAGAGGGAACCTGCGGGACTTGGTTCGACAGCAGGTGTCCCCCTGGGGGTCTGGGTTGGCTAATGGTATGCGCTGCATCAGCCACTATCTCCACTATGTCTTTTTTAGGCAGGATGGGATGAGAGGATGTTTACCCAGATAACATGTAGATATATGTACGCTTTTTTAAAGATATGTATATGTATTCCCCCCCAGGTCTGCCTGTTGGCATGCTACTGCAGCCCCACGTGCTGTAGGGAAGGAAACGCTGACAACTCCTGTTTCTTAGGAAGCCTAAGGGGACAGCTTCCTCCCTGTGTTGTTACACTACCGTGGTTTTAGTGTCTGCCTTGTGTCAGTCTGGTTGCAGCGCTCCTCCACGCTTCCTCTTCCTCCTCCATGTTGGTTGCAGCGTGGGGGGGGCGCACGCACGCCGCTTTTTACAGCGCCAGCATGCGTGGGGGGGGGGGGCGGTCCAGCAGCGTCAGGCCTCAGTAAAAGCCCCTGACATAACTTCCTGGCTGGTCATTCACTTCTGTCAGCAATGCAGAAGGAGCTGGGAGACACAGAGCGCCCAGCTGAGCCGTTTTAGGCAAAGCAGTGACACCTAGTGGCCGTTTGTGGATCTTCAGGTCTGGACTTGGCTCCATACTGACCAAAAAAAAATTTTTTTTTTAAACAGACTCTGCCTTAGATCCGGCAGTATCTGAGCCGTTGCAATCTTGGGCTCTAGCTAACGGACAGCGGTGTGGTAATACTCACAGGATTTCCTCAGTATTGCCTCCTTCTCTGGGATATGGTGATTTAGTTATCTAAAAATGTTGTACCATAGCCTGTTCTTATTGCTGGTTCACTTCTAGCTACAACAGTTAGGTGTTGGCTACAGGGGTGTCTCAAGATTGCACAATGGCTCCCAAGGGACCAGGATCAGCTAAGGCTGCAAAAGGTTCCAAAAAGCAAAAGGGTTCTCCGGGGTCAAAGGATTTGGGCCAAGCTCTGGCGGTCCCGTCCTCGCCAGATAGACCACCGACCGTCGTCTTAGATGAGCCATTGAGGGTGCTGGGAGCAGAGGTGGCCCCCAATCAACCCGTTCCCATCTATATTACGGAAGAAATGCTAGCGGCCACCCTGGGTGGGCTAGAGAAGAGGTTAACGGCCTTGATTGCTAACTCCTTGCCAGGAAGCAAGCAGGCTAGATCCCCGTCGCCTAGATTGGTTTCCTCAGAGGCGGAGGTCCTCTCTTCGGAGGAATTGAACCTGCAGGGGGATCAGGGTGACCCGAAGCCTGACGGTTGGGACATTGAGGGGTCCACTATTGATGAACTTTTTTCGGCTTCACAAGCGGAGAGCTTGTGGATTCAGTCCCTGACAGACATGGTTCGCACTGCTTTTAAACTTCCAGTGTCAGAACAACTAGCCCCGGCGGTATCCTCTTTAGGTTCCTTGAAGGCACCGTTAAGTTGTGCATCTTTTCCGGTTCACCCCCTCCTTGAGAGCGTGATATTCCAAGATTGGGATTTTTATCCCCCCTAAAAGGTTTGCTACACTCTGTCCTATGGAAGAGGAATTTTCAAAGAAATGGGCGCTCCCTACCGTGGACGCAGCCATTTCCTGCATGAATAAATCTCTAACCTGTCCAGTTGAAAATGTCCAAATGTTTTAAAGATCCGGTCGACAAAAAGATGGAGACCCTACTGAAGGCTTCTTTTACCACAGTAGGTGTGGTGGTTCAGCCAGCAGTGGCAGCCATTGGTGTTTGTCAGGCCTTAAAGGATCAGACTAAACAAGTATTAAGGGACATACCGGCTCAGCAAGCTTGTGAATTGGCCGACCTTCCAAGAGCTCTCTGCTTCGCAGTAGATGCTATTAAGGACTCCATTCAGCAGGCGTCCCGTTTATCGCTTCAATTAGTTCATATGCGTCGCCTTTTGTGGCTCAAGAACTGGTCAGCAGAAACACCCTGCAAAAACCTTTTAGCAGGATTTCCCTTTCATGGAGGACGACTTTTTGGAGAAGATCTAGATAAATATATCCAGACTATATCAAGCGGTAAAAGCTCTTTCTTGCCTGTTAAGAAAAGACCGTGTGGGCCCGCATTCAAGCGACAGGCCTTCGCAGGCTCGGCCCCTTCAACTCCCCGTCAGTATCGACGGCCTCCCGGGCGTTCAGCATTTAATAGCCGCCCACAGGGACAGGCCGCTGGAGGCAAGAGACCATGGTCTCTTAAGCCAGCCATCAAATCGGATTCATGAAGGGGCGCCCCCACTCACTTGGGTGGGGGGAAGACTTCGTTTTTTTTTCCGAAGTATGGGAGACCAGAATCCCCGACTCCTGGGTGCGTTCCGCGGTAGCTACAGGCTAGAGTTTCGGGAATTTCCCCCTCCTCATTTTCAGAGGTCAAGTCTTCCAAACGACCCATCAAAAAGGGCCTCTCTTCTAAAGGCATTGGATCGCCTCTTGCTCCAGGGAGTAATTGTAGAGGTACCAGTCCAGGAATGTGGTCTGGAATTTTATTCCAACCTTTTCATAATACCAAAGCCCAACGGCGATGTCAGGCCTATCCTAGACCTCAAACGCCTAAACCACTTTCTAAAAATTCGGTCCTTTCGCATAGAATCCATACGTTCAGTGGCTGCCACCCTACAACAAGACGACTTTCTAGCATCTATAGATATAAAGGATGCGTATTTGCACGTGCCGATCTGCCCGGCACATCACAAGTTTCCTCTGTTTTCGGTAGATCACCGTCATTACCAGTTTGTGGCCCTCCCTTTCGGGTTGGCAACGGCTCTGCGCGTATTCACAAAGATCTTCGCCCCGGTTCTAGCCAACCTAAGGACAGAGGGCATTGTGGTCCTGACATACCTAGACGATCCCCTAGTTATCGACAGATCGGCTTCCAACCTGAATCATGCAGTAGCCCATACAGTTCGGCACCTAGAGGAATTCGGATGGATTTTAAACCGAGAAAAATCGGTATTGCAACCCACTAAGCAGTTGGAATATTTGGGCCTGCGGCTGGATACAGATTACCAGAAGATATTTTTACCTCAAGCGAAGGTCAAGACAATAGCTCAAACAGTTTGTTTTGTCTTCGGCAAAAAGAAGCCAACTATTCGCCTATGTATGCGACTACTGGGAAAGATGGTGGCCGCCTTCGAGTCAGTGCCCTACGCCCAGATCCATACCAGAGTTCTCCAGGCAGCCATCCTCTCTGCATGGAACAAGTCCATTCATGCATTAGATCGGCCGTTAGTCCTCTCCCCAGTGGTCCGGCGCAGCCTGTTCTGGTGGCTGACCCCTCAAAATTTGTCGCAGGGGAAATCCTTTTGCCCCATCATGTGGAAGATGGTAGCCACGGATGCCAGCCTGTCGGGTTGGGGGGCAGTTCTGCAGGGACAGTGGAAGGAAGCAGAGAAGCTGCTTCCCATATATGTCCTATAGATCAGAGCTGCTCGGTTGGCCCTGGTGGCCTGGACTCCTTCCCTCCGGGCCTTCCAGTAAGGATACAGTCCGACAATGCCACAGCGGTGGCATACATAAACCACCAAGGGGGCACGAGGAGTCTAGCGGCCCAAAGGGAGGTAAATCTAATTTTTCTCATGGGCCGAAGCCCATGTACCCTGCATCTGGGCGGTGTTCATTCCGGGGATAGACAATTTTCAAGCAGACTTCCTGAGTCCCCAACGGTTACTCCCGGGGGAGTGGTCTCTTTACCGCCAGGTGTTCCAAGAGATTTGCCTAAGATTCGGAGTTCCGGATATAGACATTATGGCAACAAGATTCAACAAGAAACTAGACAAGTTCATATCCCGAGCCAGAGACCCCTCGGCCTACGGGACCGATGCGTTGGTGTGCCCCTGGCACCAGTTTTCTCTCCTGTATGCGTTCCTCCACTGCAGATGTTGCCCCGCCTTCTACGAAGGATCAGGGTGGAGCACAAACTTGTGATCCTGGTGGCCCCGGCTTGGCCCCGGAGCGCATGGTATTCGCTCATCGTAAGGATGTCAGTAGGAGCACCTTGGCCGCTCCCCTTGCGCCCAGATCTGCTATCTCAGGGGCCGATCTTCCACACTGCTTCACAGCATCTAAATTGGACGGCCTGGAGGCTGAATCCCTAATTCTTAAGGGCAGAGGCCTATCGTCTCAGGTCATATCAACTTTGATTCAGGCCAGGAAACCAGTCTCTAGAAATATTTATTACAGGGTCTGGAGGACCTATGTGGCGTGGTGTGAATCTCAGAGATGGCATCCTCGAAAATGTTCGATCGACGGGGTCTTGCGATTCCTCCAGGTGGGGGTTGACAAGGGGTTGGCTCTTAGTACTCTAAAGGGGCAGGTTTCGGCTTTATCGATAAGGTTTCAAAGGCCCTTGGCCACCCATTCGCTTGTTAAAACCTTCTTGCAGGGGGTCTTGCATGTGAATCCCCCTATTAGAGCTCCCCTTTGCCCCTGGAATTTAAATTTGCTCCTGTCAGCTTTACAAAGACCGCCTTTTGAACCTTTGACAGAAATTCCTCTTGGGTTACTAACCCAAAAGTTAGTCTTCTTGGTGGCAATGGCTTCTGCCAGAAGAGTCTCTGAGCTGGCAGCCTTGTCATGCAGGGAGCCGTACCTTGTTCTGCATAAGGACAGAGTGGTTCTGCGTCCTCCGCCTTCTTTACATCCTAAGGTCATATCCAGTTTCCACCTGAATCAGGATCTAGTCTTGCCATCCCTCTTTCCTAAACCTTCTTCCAGGGAGGAAAGACTGCTTCATACTTTGGACGTCGTTCGAGCTATGAAGGTTTATCTCAGGGCTATGGAGAAGATTGGAAAGACAGATGTATTTTTTATTCTCCCAGATGGCTCCAAGAAGGGACAGCCGGCTGCCAAGTCTTCTTTGGCTAGGTGGATTAAGCAGCTGATTTTTCAGGCCTCTGGGCTGAAGCGCATTCCGCCTCCTTTTATCAGTTAAAGCCCATTCTACTAGGGCTATGAGTGCCTCCTGGGCAGCACACCATCAGATTTCTATGGCTCAAGTTTGCAGGGTGGCAACCTGGTCTTCTGTACATACGTTCACTAAATTTTATAAATTGGACGTCACAAGGGGTGCGGACGCAGCGTTTGGGCAGACGGTCCTACGGGCTGCAGTATAGAATCCTCTGGCCCGGCACACTTCCCTTTTTTTGTTGAGCTACTTTACTTTCCTGATTATTTTTCAGTTGATTCAGGTATTTTAGTGCTAATTTAGTTGGCTATTCTTTGCCTTACGGTCTCCCTCCCTTCATGGAGCATTGCTTTGGGACATCCCATGTGTAATGGCTATGCGCTCTGTGTCCCGTGATGTACGATAAAGAAAAAAGGATTTTTAATAGACTGCTTACCTGTAAAATCCTTTTCTTGAAGTACATCACAGGACACAGAGCTCCCACCCCTCTTTTGGGGAACATTGTTTAACTTCTGAGAAATTGCTTACTACACAACTGTAGCACTCCCAGTGGGAGGGGGCTATATAGGGAGGAAACTTCCTGTGAAATTTTATTACACCAGTGTCCATCACCTGAAGGTACCCATATAACCCAAGTGTAATGGCTATGCGCTCTGTGTCCCGTGATGTACTTCAAGAAAAGGATTTTACAGGTAAGCTGTTTATTAAAAACCCCTTTTTCTGCCGTTAGTGTCTTATTGCAGAGATTTTTTTTTCCTATTTCATAGCCAAAACAGGAAGTGAGGGAAAAAATCCATGCAAATCGAGGGAATTTGGGGACCCCCAGGTTACCAGAAACTAGTGTCCTTGTTTGGAAAATGTTTACCCTCCCATTACTTTCTGGAGACCACCCAAAATGTGGGATTTTACTTTTACTTTTACTTTCAATGCTAATGGAGAGGGTGAATCTCCTTAACGGGAACAGACAGCAATAAAACCTGACAGGTGTTCTCTCCACTCTATCCAAAACTCAAAAAAAAGTGTTTTGAACCCTCAGAAGGACCCCATTGTTTTCATACCTGGAGGTTGCTATCTACTCGCCTGGATCAATACTTCAACACTGTTGTTTTTTTTGGGCTATATTATAATTTTTTTCCTTCACTTTTCACAGTGTGGGATTCAACCACTTAAGGACCCCCGCACGCACATATACGGCCACAGAATGGCTCGTACAGGCACAAGGGCGTAAATTTACGTCCCCGGCTTCGTGCGGTTCGGGGGTCCCATCGGGACCCCCTCCGCGGCGTGCGGGGGTCCCCCTGGCTCCGGGAGCGATCCGGGACGAGCGGGCGGATGTCGACGTTTACCCGCCCCCCCGCGATCGCTCCCAGCCAATGTGCGCGCTCCCCTTTGTGTCACTTCCTCCTCCTGTGTAAACACAGGAAGGGGGAAGTGATGTAATCTCCCATCACAGCAGTATTTCCAACCGCTGCGATGGGAGAAACACCTCACAGTAAGTGTGCACCAACACTACACTGACATACACACACATAGGCATACTTAACCCCTTGCGATCTGCCCCCCACCCCCCCCTCTCAGTGTCACTGAATGCAGTGATCTAATCGCTGCATTTAGTGTCAGTGTGACAGGCAGTGTAAAATCAGTTAGTGTTAGGTTCAGGATAGCCCCCCCACCCCCCCAATAAAGTTTTAAACCCCCCTGATCACCGCCCTAGTTAACCCTTTCACTCCCTATTGCCAGCGTCACTAAGCGATCATTTTTCTGATCGCTGTATTAGTGTCGCTGTTCCCGCTAGGTAGCTATTATTTAATTTTTTATCGCAATTTTTTTTTTTTACTAAAGACATGTGGCTAAATAAATTTTGGCCTAAATGTTTGACTAAAATTTAGTTTTATTTGATTTTTTTTTAACAAAAAGTAAAAAATAGTGTTTTTTTTTTTCAAAAATGTCGCTCTATTTTTGTATATAGCGCAAAAAATTAAAATCGCAGAGGTGATCAAATACCACCAAAAAAAAGCTCTATTTGTGGGAAGAAAAGGACGCAAATTTTGTTTGGGAGCCACGTCGCACGACCGCGCAATTGTCTGTTAAAGCGACGCAGTGCCGAATCGCAAAAACACCTTGGGTCATTTACCAGCGTATTGGTCCGGGTCTTAAGTGGTTAAAGGGGTGTTCCAGCCAAAAATGGTGTTTATTAAAAGTCAGCAGCTACAAAAAGTGTAGCTGTTGGCTTTTAATAAACACTCACTTACCTGCTCCTGCGTTCCAGCGACGCGCCGACTGGGGCCTTCGGCTTCACGGCCGGGTACCCACTGCGCATGCGTGAGCCGCACTGCGCGCGTGGTGCGGCTCGTCGCTGATTGGATAGGCGATCGCATGGGACCTGTCGTGTGTCCCATGCGATCGCCTACAGGGAGGGGCTGGTGTAGGCGATCAAGCTTAATCGCCTAACAAGCCCCTCGGCGGAAGCAGGACAGGAAGTCCCACTCCTCCTGAAGCCCCCACTCCCAATGACATGCCAAATGTGGCATGTAAGGGGGTAAGGAGTGGGATAAGCGGAAGTTCCATTTTTGGGTGGAACTCCGCTTTAAATGATAAGTTTATTATCTTTGTGCCTTTTTTATTTTGTGTATATTTAATTATGTCTGCACATGTTCTAAGTGTTTAAAACATTAGTCATTGTTATATGGTCCAATATAGGACCATTCTCATTTAGAGCCTCCCTTTCTATATTTATCCTATAAGTTCTTTATGGCAAATATGGGTACTTGGCAATAAATTCTTCTAATTTTTTTTCTAGAGATAAGTAGAAAACTGGGATCCAGGATTTGATGTTGAGGGCAAAGTTTATGCTGTTTTTTTTACTTTTTCTGCTCTCTATCTGCAGGTGTGTGGAAATGCCTTAATGAAACAATACCAAGACCAGTTTTGGAAATTAATTATTTTGCTTAAAGAAGAACTTTTTCCTAGGTAGGTGGAACACCCAAAGCTTTTGCATATACTAACTATAGAAGCTCTAAGCGCTTTCCTTGCACTACGTTGGAGGCAAACTCGAGGCCCTGGAACAGACCAGACCATGTATTGCAGTGACAATCTCTGACCCAAACTGTCTCCATGTCTGAGGCTGTTCTTGGGGCCCCACAGTCTCCTGTCATGACCATGCAAGAGACCATATTAACTTCAATTTCAATTTACTGATGCGTTGCATCAGAAGAGGGCATGCTTGCTTTGCCCAAGAAAACTACTGATCAGTTTTACAAATCTCTTTAAATCCCTGTTTTGTCTGTCTTTTGATGGCTGGGACCCTAAAGAGGGCAGAACCTGCCAAACAGTGACAGAATGGGTTGGATATCTTTTTAAAATGATCTCCCCACTGTGGGGATAGATCTCCTTTCTGGTAGAACCTGTGGAGCAGAAGTTTGGAGATCAACTTTTCAATTCGTTATGCCTTGTTGGAAGCATCAAAATGTGTGTCCTGTGTGGATCTGCACATGTAAATGGAATCAGAGTACTCTGGTTAATAAGCTGGGATGCAGTTGCTGTATCCAAAGAATGCCTGATTAATTTGGCCTTCAAGGGATACT
>CM056057.1:177972295-177982295 GCA_029574335.1 Rana kukunoris
CCGCTCCGGCGCAGAGATTGTCCCACCTTTACCTACTACATCGTGTCTACTATACCCCTAAAAAAATGTTTCAAATAGGACTGAATCGAAGCGATGAATGCCCTAGATGCAATGCTACAGGGGATCTTGCCCATATGTTCTGGAGATGCCCCAAGCTCTTTAGATATTGGACAGGAGTTGTTGATAAACTTAACAACGTTTTCAAGTCCTCCCTAGAAACTTGCCTTCTAGGGGACATAGAGGACCATAGAATACCTCCGGGAACTTTAGAGGGCGTACTGCGAGGCCTTTTCCAGGCACGCAAGCTAATTGCTCAGAGATGGCAGGCGCATGTCCCCCCTCAGTTGGGAATTGGACTGAAACTATCAATACGTTGATCTGGAGTGAGAGAGTGGCCTTTATTAAACAGGGAAATTATAGAAGGTTTGAGAGAGTCTGGGGACTATGGCTGAGTGATATAGGAGCCCTCGTTTAGAGATATAATAACGATATAACCGGTAGCTTCCCCCGCCACTGTAAAATAACAATCTCCTAATATACAGACATTAAATTCAGGAAGGATGTGAACCTGACCCTTCTTTCTTGGAATTAGCCCTGCATAGGTAGCTTGGAGGGACCCCCCCCCCGGCTGCTCCTTTATGTCAGTGGAACGGCACAAAGAAAAAGTTAGACAAATGTACCTAGACAACTGAGAGGGGAGAGGCGATCAGCACGGGGGGAGGGGCTAGAGGGGGGCGGGAGGGGGGAGGGAGGAAATAGGTTTATACAAAGATTATACACAGAATTTGAAATTGGTGTTATTTAGTTATGAATGTATAATATGCACTCTCTGCCATGTGTTGTTGTTAATGAATGCACACATTTTTGTATGACAAGAAACAATAAAGAAAAGTTAAGATAAAAAAAAAAGTATTCATAGGACAAGCTGTTAGTGATGTCAATTTAATAGTCTTGAAACACAGTATCTCACAAAACCATTTAACATGCATTTTTTAGAGGGCTGATATTGTTTAACCACAGCATTCTTTAATTTTTTTGGTGCATTCTTTTAAACTAAAGGTTAAATGGGTTAAACTAGTTAAAACAGGAAATCGAAAATTCAGAAGCTCAAAGATACCTGAAATTGCTCTTTAATTCACAACTGATATAATTCTTTAACCTATTAGATGTTATCCTTTAAATAACCTGCTTCTTAGGTTTACAGTATTCTGCTGATGATTACTTTGTGTTTACCCTCTGTGCTTCTGTAAACCTTGGAACTGTTCTTTATCTTAATACACTAAGATAAAAAAAAAACTTCTGTGTGCAGCACCCCTTCTAATACTTACCTGAGCTCCATCTTGACCCAGCTATGTTGCAATGGAGTGTCAGCTGCCTGTGACTCTACCTCCTGATTTGCTGAGTCAATTAAAGTAAGCGAGCAAATGAGGAGAGGGAGGGGGCGGCTCTGTGTCTGAATGGACACACAGAGCAGTGGCGGCTCGGCTTGGGTGCCCCCATAGCAAGCTGCTTGCCGTGGGGGCACTCAGCAGGAGGGAGGGGCCAGGAGTGCTGGCAAGGGAACCAAGAAGAGGAGGATAAGGGTTGCTCTGTGCAAAACCACTGCACAGAGCAGGCAAGTATAATATGTTTGTTATTTTTAACAGAAAACCATTATTTTATTATCACCTAACTAAAAGACTTTACAAAACAGTAGCACATCAAAAAAAGGAGAGGATACATCTACTGTCAATTGTGTAATGCTATCTATATTGCCATTGATCATATTCAAGTGAGCAGCAGCAGCATGGAGGAGGATTGGACTCATCAGCAGGCAGTATGAAGGAGAAATTAACCCATTAGCAGGCAGCATGGAGGAGGACTGGACCCCATCAGCAGGCAGCATGGAGGAGGACTGGACCCCATCAGCAGGCAGCATGGAGGAGGAATGGACCCCATCAGCAGGCAGCATTGAGGAGGACTGGACCCCACCAGCAGGCAGCATGGATAGTGGCAGAGGTGTATGAGCAGGATAAAAATTCTGTTTCTTTTTTGGTTTATATACCTGCAGTCCTGTAAGTAATTGCATGGTGCTGTTCAGAGTGTACTGCTGATAGAAAAGTAGTAACAGTACTGGGAAGCATAGAGGGAAGACTAACAGATGTACAGGTCTGAGAGGTTGCTATGGGCAATGGTACTGCAGGGGGAGCCTTAAAAGTATTACATGCAGAGGAAGTTTGGTTACTGATCGCAGGGTACTGATCTACAGGAGGTAAAGAACACTCAGTAGCAGCTGTGGGAGGGAGGGATTCTGGAAGTTTAGCAGCAGATCTGACTTTGTGTGAATCATCTAATACTGGGGATAGGATCTCTGACCAGGCTTGTAGCAGAGGCAGAATTAAATTTGGTCTTTCCCTTGCTCAATTAAAGAGTACAGCAGTAATACAATCGAATGACACTTGTAAATAGGCTGAAAACTGCTAAAAAAAAACAGACCTGTACAATGTTTCAGCAGCCATCCCAAAAAATCCAGCCTGAAACATAGTAAAAGGTGGAGTGAAAACATCATGACATCGTGAGAAAAAACAATTCAGAAAAGACCCAAACCAGACCATGTATGTACAGTATATCTTTAAAGTGAGATTTATTTAGAGTGAGTGAAAGATAATCACACATCAGCAAACAATAAACATGAGAATGCATGAGAAACCAAACTAAATGACAAAATGCCTAACCAGCAACCAAAAACCAAAACCAAACTAACAATATACACAAATGGGATACACACCAGGCAGGGAAAAACTGGAAGAGCAGAGAGCAAGACAGCAGGGTACTGGGTGCAGGGCAGGAACAAAGGCAAGGTCAAGAATAAATAGCAGAGAGTCAGAACGGCAAACCAAATACAGGGCAGGAACAGCCAAAACACTGAGGGTACGTGTGCTAGTGGGAGAAGCATTATATGTCTGTCCGGCTAGCAGCTGAGAGTATTTAGAACTGATCACTTGGACCTGCTGGCTTCTAGGAGACATCCTGCTGCTGGACACTGGAACTGCACTAATCACCCTGGAGAATCACAGTGCCACCAGCAGGTGAATTCGGTCCTAACAGATGAGCAATAAGATTTTCCATACGTTTGACATCTTGGATCCTGATGTGGATCTCCACAAGAGAAAGGGGTTCAAAGTTTTTCCATTTAATGCTTTCAGGCATCTAGTAATAGCAATTTTTAGAAGGTTTAAAAAATCTGACTCAAACATTAGGATTTTGGGAAGAAGGTGACTAAATGATGGACAGTCTTCCAAAATGATTTAACAAGGGGCAGTGCCAATAGCTATGTTGAAAAGAGCCAAGATCTTTTTTTACAAGAACATCTATCATTGGTTGATAAAAAGAATTGGGATCGTGGCGCTAGAAATCAGTGATATATTGTAATTAGGAGTCCGCTGTATAAGTCCTTACTCCAAAATAAAAAATGTATATAAAAATGAATGTATATAAAAACCTGAGATGAGGGGAAGCATTGAAGAGAACGAGAGGAGGACACTGTTCTATAAAAAGCTGATGGTCCCAATCGCTGTTCCGGGGCAAGCCTTCCAAAGCAGGGGAGACAAGAGCAAAGACTCCAACATGTACACAAAAAAAAAAAGAAAGAACAGAGGGCGCCTCCAGGTTAAGCGACAGACAGCTTTAATGGATTATAGGTAACAGCATCAACTTACATATAGAGTAGTAAGAATCCGGCATATAGATCCTGTGGGTTGGTCCTAATGTGGCGTCCTTCCGCGCTAGTTGTTTGCTGATATTGCTCCCAAACCCCTCTATGTCTGGCCATCCATGTAGCAGGTGAACCAGCTGGTAAGGGGAGACTAGTTGGAAACGAGGCTTGGAGTGCAGCGTGAGCCGCGGTGATGTCACTGTAATGCAACAACGTTTCAGAGCTGGCGCTTGAAAATGCCTAAGCTCGCTCCTTTCTCAAGCATGGAAAACTAGGGATGAATCAATCTCTATCTGTAAGTAGTATACAGTGTGCCATCAAGTGGAAAAAACAGGAACTGGTCCCATTTTTGGATTTTCACAAGAAAATCCTACACACACAGAACAGGGAATGAAGGATTATTTCCAAAGTATAAATTATATGATAGGAACCGGGGCCAGTTGGGTTTGGAGTTTTTTAGTAAAACTTTAAAAGGATCGGCTAAAAATGTTTAGAAAATTATTTTAAAAACGTATTTTAAAACATATATATGTTTTAAATTAATTTTGGTGTTGAGTTATGCACTTTACAGTCAACACAAAGGACAAGAGGGCACTTCACCTCCAAATACGGAAAGGTTTCTTCACAATAAAAGCTGTGAAAATGTGGTATATACTCCCTGCAGAGGTGTTTCTGGCCAGATCAGTAGATTGCTTTAAGAAAGGCCTGGATATTTTCCTAAATGTACATTATATAACTGGATACTAACATTTATAGGTAAAGTTGTTTCGGGGGAATATCCGATTGCCTTTCGGGGATCAGGAAGGAATTTTTTCCTTCCTGTAGCAAATTGGATCATGCTCTGCTGGGGTTTTTCACCTTCTTCTGGATCAACTATGGGTATAGAATTGGGTATATGGGATTTTATTATATTATTATTATTTATTTATTTTTTATGGTTGAACTAGATGGACTTGTGTCTTTTTTCAACCTGACTAACTATGTAACTATGTAACTATGTGAGCAACTTGGACTTGCCTTTGTTCATTATTTCGGCCATGGCCTGGTTGTCTGTGGCAAAGCCACTGTTTGTCCTGTCTAGGTATGGCCCCCAAACCCGAGCAGCTGCCACAATGGGCTACAGTTCCAAAAGTGAGGATGACTGACCAAAACCAGGGATTAGAAATATTTCTGGTGGCCATGGTCCTGCGAACCAGTGATGGCCAATAATTGCAGAAAAGTCTGTGGAGGCTGCGGCAGCCCGGACCACATGAGGTGACAAAGCTGATGCTAACAGATAAAACATGGATATGCTGTTCCAGTTTGCGAGAAATTCATCCTACATTGTCAAATCTGCTATAGCTGCTGGGACAAGCCTGATAATTAGTTTGGATCTTGTACCTTTCAATTTTATGCCATGCCATTGTCAAAGGGATGACTCAATGGGCAGTAATTTAGACGCGTCTGACATGTCCGCTTTGGACAGTCATGCACCCATGCTTATGCTAATAACGGCTTGAATAGCTAGGTCAACCGATGCATATTTAAGGGAAAAAACCCCAGAAGAGATTAGGGAGTTTAAACTTGGATCGTGGGAAGAATGAGGTGTACACCAACCAAAGTTTATTTGAAAAATTTCCCTAGATAAGCCCGATGGGGCTGGCTCTCTAAGTAGTGAAAGGAGATTCAGCAAAAGGACCTATGACGAACCCCGGGTCCAGTTCGGACTGGAGGCATCTGTGGCTAGCTTGCCAATGCTCGCTGAGAGGAGATTCCAGCACTCCTGGGTCCAATGCACCACGAAGGCAGTCAGTGAGTGAGTCAGGTGTGAGGAAAAGTAAAACCTAAGCCACTGGACATCCACTTGGCCTAGCCATAAAGTGTTGTGCTGCTTGAGGTAGCACGTGCCTGAGGATGTGCTCTGTGGCCCGTGATGCAAGGGTGAAGCAGCCGGAATTGGCTAAAGTTACAAGTCCCCTAGTTGAATTTGAGTTGCATATTGTATCAAATTGAAAGTATGTGCGAACGTACGAATGAATGGCCAGTAACAACTGGTGGCAGGTTCATAGATGACCATGAAAGCAGAGGAAACCTACAAATGCACTGGCCTGTGCCGAATGATGTCTGGACACGACCAACTCTGACTTGGAGGCAGCTAACTACAAAAGGGATGCAAGATAGGGAACGTGTCAAATTACAACTTGCATATGTTGTCCTACCTACAACAGCGAGCGAGAACCGCCGACGAAGACTACGAATAGAGATGCCACAACACACTGGAAATCAAATGCACAGACTTATGAACCATGAGGTGAGCTAGGAAGAGCAGACCTAGAGAATTGAGGTATTATGCACCAGAACCGACAATGACAACAGGTGTGTGGTCTTCTTAAATACCCCTGGGCAATTCCCATAAATTTAGACCACCATACTAGCCTTCTTATATATTCATTGTTAAATATTTTCATTGTTCTGATAAATGTATTGAAAATCCAGTGGGAACAAAAATGGTATTAAAATCATAACATCCAGTTCTATACTGAATACTAATTTCGAATGAAACGTTTAAAAGTACATTTAAAAGGTTAACCACATTTAAAAATATGTCAATGAGAATGTTTTAACCAGGATGGGTTCCTTTGTGATTATAGAATAAAAAAAATGAAAAGGTCAAAACATTTGCCTCAAAAGCAATTAAAAGTGAAACTAATGGATTCAATCACTGAAATGTAGTATGAAAAGGGACTGTCTGTGGATAATGGGGTTTTTGAAACATTTTCTTTTCATTCTGGAAATCAAGAAAAAAACAAGAACCCATGGCCTAAAGTCAATAAACAAAAAGTATTTACTGCGCTTAGTAATTGCTTTGAATTCCTTTCTTTCTCTTTGAGTATTCAGACATTTAAAAGATGATTGCCAGACTTTCTAATATATTGAGGGAAAAGGATGATTTAAAAATAGCAAGCATTACACAGCATGCTAAATATTTTATTTTATTGGATGCAAGATCTAAAGTTTTGCTCTGACTATACAAAACCAATCTGTCCTCAATGTACAAAGTTAATACTAATTTATGTATTTTACTTTTATCTTTGGTTTCTGTTTTGTAACACAGGGGAAACATTTTTCTCATAGTGTACATGCTTTTCATATCTCTCATGCCGCGTACACACAATCGATTCGTCTGATGAAAATGATCTGATAGACCGTTGTAATCAGACGAACCGATCGTCTGTGGGCACGTCGATCTGTTGAAAATCAAAGCATGCTCAGAATCAAGTCGACGCATGCTTGGAAGCATTGAACTTAAAGGATCACTAAAGGATTTTTTTTTTAGCTAAATAGCTTCCTTTACCTTACTGCAGTCCTGGTTTCATGTCCTCGTTGTTCGTTTTTGCTTTGAAGTTGCTGTAATTCTGCTCTGATCTCCACACTTCCTGCTTGTCTGGCTCCTTATGAAAAATCTCATGGCAGCTTTTCACTGTAGTCCAAGCTGTCATTACTGTGTGTCTAAAACTCCGCAGAACCAATCAGATTCATTTTAAAAACAAAACACTGCCCTGTATTTGTTTGTTTTTGTTCTGTGTGTCTATTTACTTCACAGAAACATAAAACCAGTTTAAATGTAATTTAGTAACTTTTGTGAAATGCCAGTAAAAATTTTAATCTGGTAGGTTGGCAACACTGGGTAAAGGTAATAGAAATTACTGTATTTATCGGCATATAACATGTACAGGCGTATAACACGCACCCTAACTTTAAGAGGAACGTTTTAGGAAAAAAACTTTCCACAGCCCCCTGCGTATAACACGCAGGCACAGTTTACCCTCTATTTCCAGTGTAAAAAAGTGAGTGTTATATGCCAAAAAATACAGTAGTTATTTTGACCAGAATGCGCCTAAACACCATGTTAACCAAAATATTGTAAAATCCTCAATCTTTTGTATCATTTTTTGTAATCTACAACAGGCCTCATATGTCAAACTGAACAATCTCTTTACAAGTGTTTGACTTTAGCAGAGATACAGAAGGCAACAGACTTTGCAATATTTGTGGTATAAGGAAGGGATCTGGCTGTGCATGTGAGGCCGCGTACACACGTCCGAGAACCTCGTCGGGCTAAACTCATTGTTCCGCCCGACGAGGTTCTCGTGCGGCCCGTCGAGTTCTTCAACCAGGCTGTCGAAAAAGGCGTCGAGCCATTAGTCCCGATGGCCTGTCGAGGAAATAAAGGACCTGCTCTCTATTTTGGCTCGACGCCTCGCTCGTCAGTTTGCTCGGCGAAAACGTACACACGACAACTGTAGTGTGTGTACCAGGTTTTAGGTATTCTAGTTGATTGCTAGGGGATGATGCCAATTATAAGATAAAATCATTGGTTTTAAAAGTTGAGGTGTAATTACACCCCTCACTATCTTATTCTTACCCATTCTTATTCCTTGGCAGTGGTTTAGGTGGTCCTTTCCTCAAGACTGAGCGATGTCTACATAATGGGGTGTGAATACAGCTCAATCCAGGAGTACTGGGAGCCCAGATTGTGTGATGTTACCACTCTAGGCGTGGGTCCATAACAATCTGGATGTTCAGTAAGTGGATCAAATAACTGTCATTCAACCCAGAATGCTGAGTATGTCTTGTGGTTAAAGAATAAATGCTATAGGAGACATTTCTGGATTGAATGTAAGTATCACTTGTATTCCCACAGGCTAGCAGGCCTGCCATAGCTTTAACATGTTCTGCTGTTACCTGTTCTCCCACAAGACGTGTTCAAGACTAGTAGTTCACCTGCTTTTGATTCAATCAGGTACACACCTAGTCCCAGCCCAGCCAGGCCACATCTTTTTCTACTTGAGCAGGGCTCATTCTCTCAGACTTAGAATGACTCTGAGGCCAAGTACACACGATCAGACCGGTCCGATGAGACTGGTCCGACGGACCGTTTTCATCGGACCACGCTAAAGTGGTCTGATGGTCTGATGTGCGTACACACCATCAGTCCAAAATCCCATCTGGCCAGAATGCGGTGACGTAGAACACAACGACGTGCTGAAAAAACAAAGTTCAATGCTTCCAAGCATGCGTTGACTTGATTCTGAGCATGCGCAGGTTTTTGGTTCGATGCTTTTGTGTACTAACCATCGTTTTGGTCCAAAGGACAGGTGTCCGTCGGACATATTTTAAAGCAAGTTTTAAAACTTTGGTCTGATGGACAACGGTCCGATGGGCCGTACACGCAATTAATTTGGTCCGATGAAACTGGTTTTCAGACCAGTTTCATCGGACCGGTCTGATCGTGTGTATGCGGCCTCAGATTCTGCATTTCTTAGTGTTCCTGTAGGCAGACCATCCTTGCTTCCAGTGACCTCACAAGTATCTTCCTGAAGCTTCCAGTGTGATTTCCTTACGCCCAGTGCCCCCAGTGTTGCCAAGACTATTACCAGTGGCTCTCTGTGATCCTGCCTGCAATGTGTATTGTTGCTCTTGTATCCTCTGAGCATTTTTAGCACACTTGTGCCTCTGTTTCACTTCTAGTGTGCAGCCAGTTTGGGTGTCTCCCTGTGTATTACTAGTTTGCTTCCTGATCCTTTTCACCATGCAATTCTGCATGCATCTAGAGATTCCTGTGTGTCTCTGGGCACTACTACCCACTCCTAGTCATCCATTATGTTTCTGTGCACTACTACTTCTTCACAGTGTCTTTGTGCACTTCCGTCAGCCTGTGCTGTACTACCGACTGTCATGTGATCCCAGAATCTCAGCACTGCATGGTGTTCTACCTTTATAGCAGTCCTTATTTCTTAGTATCTTTCTGTTTTGGAAAGGTAGAGGGCCACAACCTGAGAATTGTCTGCAGTAAAACTCATCTCAATCTTCAGGAGTTATTGGGAAGAAAAGGTAGCTCCTGAGACTCTGCTCCTTAACCCTTCTAAGAGTCCTCTCCTCTTTACTTTCAGGAACAAAAAACACATAGTTTTCCTCATCGAGTTCCTTGTTAGGCTTGTCGAGCAACTGGACAAGCTTGCTTTGCGTACACACATTAAAGACCAAATCTCCTCGTTCTCAAACGTGGTGACTTCAACACATACAACGGCAGGGGCTGCTTTTGCTAATCTCATGTTACTGCGTGTTAGGAAAAAGTTTGGTAGGAGACATTTGTATTTTTCAGTCTGTTACAGCGTGACAAATGTGCTATTTTCATTACAAGCGCTACTTTTACCGAGGGTGCACAGGTTTCTTAGCATACACACGCTCGAGTTTCTCGTCGAAAAGCAGCCCGACGAGGAACACGATGAGCCAATTTGGACTACCGTCGAGGAAAATGAGAAC